>MDKH01240604.1:0-49370 GCA_005239495.1 Nicotiana undulata | reverse complement strand
TTTCCTCGAGAATCGGCCTCAAAATGCTCCAAATCTATCAATAATCAATTACATAGCGTCACACTGTGCTGAGGAACAATCCCCAAATAAAAATTTAGCAAAATACCAAAAATCCCGAATTCGGTCAAAACCCGACCCTCGAGCCCACGTCTCGAAAGTAAGAAAGTTTCATAACATTAGGTTCCTTGTCTTTCCCCGAGTTCAACCATACCAAGAACACGAAAATCGGACCTCAAATGGTCCTCAAATTCCCCCATTCTTCCTCTCTTAAACCCAAGCCCTAACCACCATTTTTCTACTGGTTTTACCTATGATTTCAACCAAAATTTGTTCTTAATGCACAATATAACGAGTTTTGAGTCCAAGAAACTTACCTCCTTGAAGAAACAACGAAATCCCTCTTCAAACCCCTTCAAAACCTCCAACCCGTGTGTAAAAATGGTGAAAGAAGACAAATTTCGTGAAGGCTGCCTTTTATAGTTCTGCCCAGGTATTTCCGCAACAGCGGTATTATTCTCGCACATGCGACTCCGCAGGCGCGACATTTTAACCGCACCTGCGAAAGTCACTTAAACACCAAGGCTCCGCGCCTGCGATCACCTTACCGCAACGGCGAGCCCGCAGGGGCGACACATTGACCGCACCTGCGGTCCTTCAATTAACACTCAAAGCCCGCGCCTGCGAACCTATTTCCCGCACCTGCGACCTCGCAAGTGCGATCTTTCTTCCGCCCTTGCGACTATATCCGCCCTTGCGCCTTCACTCTCGCGCCTGCGACATCCGCACCTGCGGCCCAAGCATCGCAGGTGCGATCGCACCAGCAGTAGCAGCTTCAGCTGCATTTCAAGTTCCGATTTCCTCCGCTTAACGCCCGAAATCAAACCCGAGGCCCTCGGGACCCCAACCAAACATGCCAACATATCAGACATGGTTATTCAAACTTAGTCGAGCCATTAATACACCAAACACAACATCAAAACCATAAATTCTCATCCAATTCAAGCCTATGATTTCCAAAAACTTCCGAAACACGCATTTGATCAAAAACCCAGCCAAACCATCTCCAAATGACCTGAACTGTTGCGGGCAAGTCCAAAATGACCTAACAAAGCTATAGCAACTCTCGGAATCCCATCCGACCCTCGGATCAAAATCTCGCCTATCAACCGGGATCTGCCAAAATACTAACTTTGCCAATTCAAGCCTAATTCTACACCGAGCATCCTAAAACTATTCTGAACACACTCTTAAGTCCCAAATCACCTAACGAAGCTATCCGGAACACAAAATCCGCATTCCGAGGTCGTTTACCAATAAGTCAACTCCGGGTTGACTTTTCCAACTCTAAAGCTCTTGTTAGAGACTAAGTGTCTCAATCCACTCTATTTTCATTCCAAACCCGAACCAACTAACCCCAACACTCCATGAACAGTCTAACCGAGCTACTACGAGACTGAAATGAGGGAATAGATGCGTATACTGCGTAACGACGGACCGGGTCATTACAGAAGTATCTTTTTTGCCAGAAAAAACCCTTTCATATGAGGACCGCATGTACCAGAATGTATTTCCTCAAACAACTTCGTTGCTTCCTTTGCCTCGACACATCTTAGCAAACCCAGATGGGGAGTCCTCCTGTACAGGATTCTTCTGCTGTGAAAGAAATTGTTTGATAACCTTCGAAGAGTGCGCTTCTGAGTAGCGTTTGTAAGCTCTGGGTACTCTCCCTCTGCCAAGTACTCCTTGATATCATGAAACCAAGGTTTTACGTCTTCTTCCTCTTCAACATGGGCGCAGTAAGCTGGCTGATTGTGGATCCTCACTAGGATGGGATCAATGAAGTTCTTGTCTGGATGCTGGATCATAGATGACAAGGTGGACAGTGCATCGGCAAACTAGTTCTGGATTCTGGGAACGTGCCGGAATTCAATCTTTGTGAACCTCTTTTTCAATTCTTGCACACGATGTAGATATGGAAATATTTTGGAATTCTTGGTCGCCCACTCTCCTCAGACTTGGTGTATCAATAAGTCTGAATCACCAATCACTAATAATTCCTGAACATTCATGTCGATGGCCAAGTTGAGCCCCAGGATGCAGGCCTCATATTCAGCCATGTTGTTGGTGTAGGGAACCTGAGTTTGGCGGATACCAGGAAGTGCTGACCAGTTTCTGAAATTAAGACTGCTCCAATACCCACGCCTTTAAAGTTTGCGGCCCCATCAAAGAACATCCTCCAACCATCAAAGGATTCTGCAATGTCCTCTCCTACGAATGACACTTCTTCATCGGGGAAATATGTTTTCAATGGTTCGTATTCTCCGTCCACAGGATTTTGATCAAGATGATCGGCTAATGCTTGTCCCTTGACCGCCTTCTGAGTTACGTAAATGATGTCGAACTCACTTAACAAGATCTGCCATTTAGCAAGCTTGCCAGTGGACATGGGCTTCTGAAAGATGTACTTTAGCGGATCCATCCTCGATATGAGGTACGTTGAGTAGGCACAGAAATAATGCCTCAGCTTCTATGCGACCCAAGTCAAAGCACAACAAGTGCGTTCTAGTAGAGAATATCGGGCCTCATATGGAGTAAACTTCAGCTGAGGTAGTAAATTTCTTGCTCTTTCCTCCCTGTTTCGTCATGTTGCCCGAGAACGCAACCGAAAGCTCCATCCAACACAGCAAGGTAGAGTAATAAAGGTCTACCCGGCTCTGGAGGTACCAAGACTGGTGGTGTTGAGAGATACTCTTTGATTCTGTCGAAGGCCTTTTGACAATCCTCAGTCCATTTGGTGGCAGCATCCTTTCTCAACATCTTGAAAATTGGTTCACAAATGACGGTAGACTGGGCTATGAATCGGCTGATATAATTGAGCCTTCCCAGAAATCTCATAACATCCTTCTTGTTCCTTGGTGGCGACAATTCTTAGATGGCTTTGACCTTTGATGGATCTAGCTCTATTCCTCGATGACTGACAATGAACCCTAGCAACTTGCCAGCAGGAACCCCGAACGCACACTTTGCGGGATTAAGTTTCAGATTGTATTTCCTTAACCTGTTGAAGAACTTTCTCAAATCTTCAATCTGATCAGCAACTTTCTTTGATTTGATGATGACGTCGTCCACGTATACCTCGATCTCCTTGTGAATTATATCATGGAATATAGTAGGCATAGCCCTCACGTAAGTGGCTCCAGCATTCATCAAACTGAATGGAATCATCTTGTAGAAATACACTCCCCATGGCGTAATGAATGCCGTTTTCTCAGCATCTTCCTCGTCCATCCAAAGTTGATGGTAACCATCAAAACAATCTACAAAGGACTGCAGCTCGTGCTTGGCACAGTTATCAATTAAGATGTGTATATTAGGCAGGGGGAAGTCGTCTTTCGGACTGGCCAGGTTAAGATCCCGGTAGTCGACGCAAACTCTGACCTTCCCATCTTTCTTTAGTACAGCCACAATGTTAGCTAACCATGTAGGATATTCGACCACTCGGAGAACCCCGGCGTTGATCTGTTTGGTGACCTCTTCTTTGATTTTAAAACTCATGTCTGGTTTGAACTTCCAGAGCTTTTGCTTCACTGGCGAGCATGTTGGATTGGTTGGCAGCTTGTGGGCCACAATATATGTACTGAGGCCAGTCATGTCATCATATGACCAGGTGAATATGTTCTCATATTCCCTTAAGAATTCCGTATATTCCTCCTTTTTTGACGGCGACAGATGAATGCTGATGCGTGTTTCTTTGACATTCTCTGCGTTTCCCAGGTTGACGACCTCAGTCTTGTCCAAGTTAGACTTAGGTCTATTCTCAAAGTTCTCGACCTCTTTAATAATATCCTCAGGTATATCATCCTCGTCTGGCTCAGAATCCATTTGTTGTGTTGCCTCGTTGCAGGTCACAATCGTCGGTTCATCAAGATAAGTAATAGTAATGTTGTATAAATAAAGTGATCGGGAGGAAAACAGTAGCAAGTAAATATAAGATTTATAAAGAAGCTGGAAATGCTTTGATTAAATAATTGTTTGAACATGGGAACTTTTTCTTGCAGAAATTAAAAATGCGAAAAGGAAGAAAATTCTTTAAATAAATAAAACTGTAAATAATGCTTGTTTTGTTAGCCTTGCTACCCGAGGCCCGACGGGCTTTGGTTTTCCTGACGGACCAATTGTTGAGATATGATCCCTCGCTCACGACTTGTATAGAAGGGCCTTCCTCCCCCTCCTCTTCAATAATGACACAACAATCCATGTCCTCATCATCCAGAAATAGATCCCTCATTGCCGCTAGCGCTTCCTCCTCGTTTGTACCATATGTGATGTCAGATGGCTGGAAAGTCTGCTCTATGTGGGGTATTGGCTGCTCCAATGGGTAGTAGGGGTCGCGCCATGGTGGCGACCAGTCTTTGAACTCCTCCCAAGTGTATTCGTACCCTAGACCAAAAGTGGTACCGTGCTTCTTGAGTGTTATTGGCTTTGTTATTCCTTGGAGATTCTTACCGAGCCCTTTACCTGGCTCATACCCTTGCCAGTTTATTATTCTTTTGGTCTTACTGCCCAACCACTTGTCCTTTTCCATGGCGTTAACACGTTCAATATTGTGGTAGATTTCTCCACCCAACTTCCTCCTTCCATCGATGACTGAAAAGGTCTGGCGACCGTAGATATGGTTGCTACCATCGTCATGAATGATTACCTCTTGGTGATTCCATTCAAACTTCACAGCTTGGTGTAAGGTTGATGCCATGGCCCCAGCCACGTGGATCCAAGGTCGTCCCAACAACAAGTTGTAGGACGCAGGCACATCTATCACTTGGAAATCTACATCGAACCAAGTTGGTCCCATTTGTAAGCATAAGGTGATTTCTCCCATGGTGGACCTCTGCGAACCGTCGAAGGCTTTTACGTTGATCTCTCCTTCCTTTATCTCATGTAGACTTTTTCCCAACTTCTTGAGTGTGACCAGCGGACAGATGTTGAGGCTGGAACCCTATTAATTAGGATCATTGTGATGAAATGATCCTCACATTGCACCATGATGTGTAGTGCTCTGTTATTTCCTAATCCTTCGGGCGGCAGCTCATCTTCATGGAAAGTGATATTGTGACTTTCCAGCACCTGGCCTACCATGTTGGCCATTTCCCCAATGGTGATATTGTTGGGTATGTATGCTTCACTCAGCACCCTTAGCAAAGCACCCATGTGTGTTTCAGAGTTCTGTAATAGGGAGAGGATGGATATTTGAGCTGGCGTTTTGTTCAACTGGTCGAGGATTGAGTATTCCTTGGCTTGTATCTTTCTCCACTGATCGTCTGAACTTGTTTCAATGATGGGGGGACGGTTGTTGGCCTGCTTTCTAGACTCGGCCAAATGTTCAGGGGTATAAACTCTACCAGTTCTCGTCATACCCTTTGCAGCGATGGCTTCTTCAGACTTGCCTTTACCTTTCCTCCTTGCTTAAGCGGTATAGTCCCATGGAATGGCGTTTGAGTAAAAGGGTGTCGTTGTTGACATTGCCACTGAGATAGGTGTGGTCATTTCTGCCAGAGTATATGTTATAGATGGCCAGATTGCAACTTCGAGCGGTCGTACAAACTCGACTTCGATCGGCACTGAGGCCTTTCCTTTGGCGGGTGGTCTCGATTCAAACTCAGATCACCCTCTGCAATCAGCTTCCTCAGATGGCTGCATGTGGACCACGATTGGATTAAGAGTAATTGCAGGCTTCTTCGGATCACCCTCTGCAATCAGCCCAATTGATCCCTCGGGATCCTAGTCATCATCAACCTCAATCATGTGGACACCATCTTTATGGTCAGGCAGTGGATTATTGCAAATATTAGGAGCAGGGTCCTTGGCTACAATGATCTTGTTATATATAAGGGTCTGTATCTTTTCCTTCAAGGAACGGCATTCCTCGATGGTGTGTCCCTTCATGTCAGAGTGGTAAGCACAGGTTTTGTTTGGGTTGACCCACTGATAAGGGTTCTCAGGGACGAAAGCGGGAATGGGTGTGACATAACCGGCGGCTTTGAGCTTTTCGTATAATTGGTCAATGGGTTCAGCTATGGCAGTATACTGTTTTGGTGGACGACGGTCGAAGTTTGGGCGAGGTCTTAGGATGTTTTGGCGATTAGGTGGTGATTGGTAGTGAGAAGGTTGGGAATTATAGGCATTATAGAAAGGAGCTGGTTGGAGTATCTGGGCGAGGTAGGCTGATATGTGGGTGGTGAGGGTGTTTGGTATTGAAGTGAGGGTGCTTGGTAGCTTGGGGCTGGTTGGTACGTGAAGGAAAGTGCGGGGTATACTTGGTATTTCGGAGGGGACTTGGCTTGATGTGCCACCATCACGGCTCCTACATCCCTTTTCTTGGACACACCACCAGATTGCAAGGCTTTATTGGTAGCCTGTAAGGCTTCAAAATTAGTAACCGTGCCGTTTTGATGCCTTCCTTGATTAGCTCTCCTAGCTTGATGATATCAGAAAACTTGTGCCCCTCGACCATCATCAGCCGCTCATAGTACTGAGGATCCTGAGCGCGCACAAATAATTTCTTCATTTGTTCCTCTTCCAAGGCTGGTCTGACCTTTCCAGCTTCTGACCTCCAACGAGTAGCATACTCGCGAAAGGTCTCTGTTGGTTTCTTCTTCAAGTTCTTGATGTAGAACACATCCAGTGTATTCTCCGTGTTGAATCTGAATCTATCCATGAAGTTTGTAGCCATGTTCACCCAATTGGTCCATTTATTTGGATCCTGGTTGATGTACCAGGATAGTGCATCACCTTTCAAACTCCTAATGAAGAGTTTCATGTGGATCCTTTCATCTTTCCCCACGCCGACCAATTTGTCGCAGTAAGTCCTCAGATCGACTCTTGGATCACCAGTACCATCGAACATCTCGAACTTAGGAGGTTTGTACCCCTCGGGTTGTATGCAAAGATCCTCAAAGTTCAACCCTTCAATACCTTTAACTCCTTCGACGCCCTGAACTCGGTTGGTCAATTTATTGAGTTCCTCGGCCAGATTCCTGATGATCCTGTCCTTCTCGTCGGACTCATGGGTATGCGGTGAGTAATGAGCTACGGTTTCCACATAAATGGGATTATCATAAGCCCGAAAGTGGTCTCTCGTCTGATCATGGAGAGGCGGAGTGTTGTAGTGACATGTGTTGCGTTGTGCTGGTGGAACTGGATCTTTTGGATGAATTGGTTGTTTTGGGATATTTTGTGGTAAAGTGGGGTTCGGAGTATTTGGGAGGAGGGCCCTTTGATCTTGTGCAATAATCTGTTGAAACCAGAGTGCACGAACTAACCTTTGGGGAAGGGGAATAACTAAAGAAAAACAAAAGGTAGTGAAGTTAGTGAGGATTATGAAGAATATTGCGGTAATTTAAACACGTAATGCAAAAAATTTAAAACGCATCCTAAGTTGGGGAACCTCTTTATGCCCGAGGTAGGCCTAGCGACAAATTAATTTGGAGAACTTAAAATACTAAATGCCTCATTTTATTGATAATAAAATAGACAAATCCATCTGGACTCTAAGAATGCAAAAATGTCACTGATGGCCAGCGGCCTTATTACATCAAAAGCAAAGTAAAGACAAATCCTATCTATTTGGTCCCAGAAAGACCTTCCCCAGACTCGGCATCTCTGCTTGCTTTGATCAACATTCCTATTTCGCGAAGTCCCAGCAGCAAGTAGGTCCTGGCTAAAATTCTCGCTTTACCTCCCTCGGTCTTCTGACAAGTCTCGATCCTCCTAAGGAACTTTTCCTCCAGGTCAACTATGACTCGTTCCAAGTGTGCTAGCCTCTGGGTGGAAGTGACGGCCATGTCCTTCCATTCCTCGATCAGCTTCTTGTTGGCTATGTGGATTTTGTGATGATCTTCCTCACAGTCACGGAGCCTCTTGCGAAGCTGGTTGAGTCTAGTTGTTGCCTCGGCTTTCTCATCTATGACCCTATGTCCTCGAGCGAACCCTGGTTCAATATTTCCTCCCTAGTTATCTTCCAACCATCCTAGATGATAAGGAGAGCAACTAGCGTGATACCTGTCGGGCTCGATAGTATCCTTCTCCAACCGGATCCTGCAGTGCCACAATTGTTGAGCTTGACACTTGTGAGGGCTGTCATCATTTTGGAAGTCCGCCCTGAGATGACTCATTTTCTCGACCCTTGGGATGACTTGCTTCCTCCCTTCCTGCCTCATGACTCAAATCAGGACGTAAGGGTATATCCCTCTAAGACCAATCAATATTAGGAATGGAGTGTCTCTAGTCTGGATGATGAATTCGTCAGTCGGGAACCACTCAAACATCCATCGAATCTGATCCTCGGTCAGATTTTCCAATAACTCGACCCATCCATTGGCATTCTCTGGCTGTGCAAACATGTCGGGGATGTAGTTCATACGCTTTGGATGATGGAAAGCAATATGATCATCCCAAACTCTCCTATGTATGTCTTGACGGTAGTCACCCCTTTGCAGATGCTCGGTGAGCCAGAGCTGGAGTAGCAGGTTGCAACCCTCAAAATGTTTCACTCCTCGTTGACAGTTCTCCAAGGCTCGGTATATGTCGGCAATGATCATAGGTACAATGTTGAAATCCTGTCCGTCGATCCCTTCCATCAAAGTCTTGGTAACCATAGCCAATCTGGTGTGGATTCTCCCCTTCTTTGTCGGGAAGACCATCAATCCCAAAAAGCAGAATATGAAGACGAATACCCGGCGGTGAATGTGTTCCAGATAGGTGAGGGCGAACTCTTTCTGATATGTGCGGTAAGACTGACTACGGCCATACCTCTCGTACAAGTAGTCAAAAGGGATGCACGAGTCTTTCAAGCAGACTAAGTATGGATTCTTCTTGAGCCCCATCATCTTGAGAAAACCCTGGCCTGTTCGGTTTTCAGGCATCAATAACCCTTGAGACTCCCAAGGCAAACCATCTAAACCCCTTATATCCTCTAGCAGCGGTGTCATCTCATTGTTCCCAAATCGAAAAACCGACCGATCACAGTCCCTGAATAAGGTGGCAGCCTCTATCACCATGTTATTAGGCTGAATGTCCAAGAGAGAAGGAAAGTTTCCCAGGTGTTTTCTGACTGTTGTTTTGTCGCTTGAGTGCAAGTCTTCCCACCAATTTAGAAGTTTTGGGTGGATGTTGGTGACCATGCCGAATCTGGGGACCTCGTGCCTCATCTCTGCAAAGTAAATAGGTTAGGCCCTTACCCCCACCAAACTTGACTATTTAACATCAATAATTAGCATGAGCATTTAAGTTCTCCAAATAAATGCACAGAACATGAAGGCATCCCTTTTGGGTTTCAGGGAAACCCAATGGACTTTGGACAAGGCTATCTTAAAGGCTATTGTGCGGAAAACACATTAGCATGGCTAGGTTTGACCATGATGCATGCAACATACAATAGAGTAAGGTTTCTATTGGGGTTTTAGATTGGTACCCTTGAGCGGAAAACTCAAAGGGGAAGGCACGGAACCGTCAACTGCACCGCTGATCGACTAGTTTTACCGCAAATACGCCTTTCCGAATTTAAGGGGTGATAATATTGGAATAGCGCAACCACTCATTGTAAGCGTTGCTATAGGATTTTGTTTGGCACGATTGGAATATGAATGCGGAGCTTGATATGCAATAATAAGCATTAAAAAAAATAGGCATGTATTTTCACGTTGAAGAAAGTGGTAAAGAAAGAAAATACAACAGTTATAATGGAATGCGGTTACAAAGAAAACATGAAGATATGTCAGTTTTGCTTAGAAAAATAAATACCTACTTAAATGATTAATAACATGTAATGGGGAATAGGAAAGGGTGTAAGCATTTAAACAGAATAAAATTCCAAATTTACAAGACAACTTGTAATGGTATAAGCCTAGGGAAAGTCCCCAGCAGAGTCTCCATGCTGTCGTGCCCCCTTTTTCTATCGCATGGGTTAGGTACGGAGAGATCGGGTTCTATGACATTCTGGACAACTCCTTAAAGGAAGAGGGTTTAAGGAAGAGTCGCCACCTAACGATTTTTATGGTGCGTTAGGGCACCTAGAGTTAATAACTCATAAACTAGTTTGCATTACCAGAGAACGGGTAAGGGCTTGAAATTATTCCAAGGGGAAGGTGTTAGGCATCCCTAAAGATCCACAACTGTGGGTCCCAGCCAAGAAATTTTGTGAATTTGGACGGTGAACAAGTAGCAAGTAAGGTTCATATAAGAGGGGATTTCAAACAAGTATGAAAATCTTTAAAGGTTTTGGAAAAACATTAGAATAAACATGTGAAAAGAACTGTCCTAGGTTTAAAGTAATACGGATCACATCAATGCAATACCCGGTATGTCACTTCCTCAAAGAGGCGGATACACGTGGTATTAGCGCACCGGTCATCATATTTGTATTCTACCCTTCCCACCCCGTAAAGGTTATTTAAAACGCGTGTGTTGGTTACGAATTATTATTACGTTCTATTACATGTCCCGTCCTATCAGTCCTGGAGGGTATTTTAGGACTACTAATCCTACAAGGTGAGTACTAGGCTGAACTCCTAGGTTCAAAGGACAAAATACTAAGCGACATACATAACAAATAGGACTACAAATAAGGGAACAAATAAAGACAAATAAATGCTCACAAATCCCTCCACAAGTAAACACGTAGGTAGCACGTCTCAAACACATTTAAGGTCTCAAAGATGGGAGTTTAAAACAGGGATGCTGAAGTTGAAACAGTAAGTTTCAAAAGGATGTATTTTAGCAACTTAGCAGTGAAAGCAGAAGGTTCAGTTAAGATTGAATAATAAAAAAAGAGATGATTGATTTTCAGAAACGCGGCAGCTTGAGCAGTTAGAAGTATACAGTAATTTTAAAATTTTCCAGTAAAGGGAAAGATAGCTTTCAGAAAACCAGTAGTCGAAACAGGAATGTTTTTATTTTGAAATTCAGTAATCCAAAAATGAGTGTGAGAATCAAGTAGTTCATAAGACCTTAATAAATCACTTTTAGAAAATAGTTAAACAAGTATTCAGACATAGAATGACTTTTGCAGAATGAAGTAACTTTGAAACCTAATAGTTGGAAGACATAATGGAACAGGAATCAGTAATGAGAAGTAAAATGCACAACTTCAAAATTATTTTAAAACAGAGTAGGAGTTTTAGTAAAAGTAGAGTGAGCTTCATAGAGGCAAAATAAGAGTGGGAGCAGCAGAGTTCACAAAATGTTTAAAGGGGGACTGGTCAGTTTTAACGATAGCAAACAAAGCACAATCGATTTGATTTTTATACATGTTAGGCCTAAGGTTTGCCTAGGCGTTGTACACATTGCCTACTTAGTTTGAAGGGTGAACATGCATATTTGATTATGATTAGACACACAGGATAGTTTACTTGCAGAAGCGTTTTAAACCACTTAGCCATATTTTAACAAGGTTATTAGATTAACATGCTAATTAGGCGTTCAACTACTGTAATTCGAACAGATAAGAAGTCCTAAGGACGGGATATCTAATGCACATAGAGGTACCCTAATAACATGGTTTCTAAATGAAGAATGCAGTGGTAATGCATTATGACAGTTTATTAGCTTGTTATTAATTGTGATCATGGTTATGAAATGAGTATAATAACATGCTGAAAGTAGAGAATCTAAAGCAGGATTTCTAATGCATGAGATGCATGTCTTATTACAAACCAATAATAAATGAATTACAGTAATGAAAAAGGAAAATAAGAAGTTATTCTATAGGGAGCCTTCAATCGGCCCAATCTCCCAGCCTCACTCTTTTCAAGTTTCACAGCCTTAATGCCTGGGTGCGGCAAAGCTCCCAAGGGGCCCAATGGATCCCTGGACAATACCAGCACCCAAGAAAATTGCCAAGATTTTAACAAGTGCAGTGTAGAGTTACCAGCCTTGTGTGTCAAAGTTCAATGAGTACTCAGGGGTACTCAAGGTAATGCTCACACGAAGGAGGTAGGACCTAATTTCTAAGAGTAGGTTGAAGTGCGGGGAAGAGAGGAAAGTTCATAGTTTAAGAAAGGAGTTTTCAAAACTGGAGAGTTGTTTTTGAAAGATTAACTTAAAACAAACAGAAACACTAATCAAAAGTTTAGCAGTACAAGGTTGCACACAAGGATGATGGGGCAAAAGAGAAAAAATAGATCACATAATAACACCAAGGGATACAGAGACTTATGAAAATTCACTAAGCATGAGTACATAAAATCAAAGAGATTTAGGGAACCAAGAAATGGTCGAATTTAGACATAATAGTAGACAATAACAGAATACATGTAGCACTGGTAAGATGAGGAGCAAACGATAGCCATACGCATGTAAGTCATAAGTAGTAATAACAAATAAAGGTTCAGGGGAATCAGGGACACTTGATACTTGAACGGGAAAGAGATGGCCTAACAGGTGTATACAATAATAGGTAAAGCAAGTATAGACTTAATCATAAGCATGTAAAGAGATAAGCTTGGCAAGTATCAATAGGCAAACAGGGCATTAATTGCATGTAGAACAGTAGAAGCATAGGTAGAGTACAATTAAGAACATGACATACTGAAGTAGTAATAACCACATTGGTTTGGAACTTGGAAATTAATTAGGACATACCAATAACAAGAGAGCACAGCAGAATGAAAGAGCCAAGTATGAGCACAATAGCAGCCCTGGCTTACAGCCGGCTACTAAGAGACAAAAGCAGGGAACAACAGTAAACAGAGAAAAAAAAAAGCAGAGCACAAGAGAGGATAGTGTGTATTGATGTGTGTGTGTTGTGCAATGTATCAGTGTCTTCAGTATGAATCTTAGTGTGTTTGTAAAGAGGGAAGACAGGTCCTTATATAGTTTTTAAAACAAGCAATACATACGCAAAGAATGCACAAACATGGAAATATAATCAGTCAATGCCAATTAAGACAACTGGACTCCTTTAAATAAGGAGTCTAGTTTCAAACGGTATAGCCAAGGCAGAATAAGGAAGGAAAATCAGTCTAAGAAGGCTGACTAGGGCAGAAACATCCACATAGTGCACAAATTAAATCAAATACATAGTGGGTAATTAAGAAAAATTAAACTAACTGTGTATTTATAAAGTAAAACAGGGCTTCAGTTTGAAAATCACTCAAAAGGATCTCGGATTCGATTGTACACAAGGAATCCCATGTAATTAAGGAAAGCATCACATAAATATAGAAACAATTCAAAACTGATACAGAATTATAGGAAGAATATACGGGACAATGTATTGAAGGAAAACATTACAAGCATGGGATTTTTTACACAAACGAAGATCAATATAAAACAAGTAAACATCCAGTAGGGTAAAGGTCGGAATTATCAGATATTCAAGTAGCAGTTACTCATTAACATGAAGAGATGCTCGTAGAACAGTAGAAACTAGAGATTATAACAATGAATCGAAGAAGGAGTTGCACAGAACACGTAAATGCATAGTCAAGTAGTAAAGAACAACCCAGAATACTTAGGGTTTTACCAATAATAGTTCAAATAACATAAAATCAAGAGATAATAGCTTAAACATAGTAGAGATGTTTAAAAATCAGAGGAAACCCGTTTTGAGAACAGGGTCGAGAAACCCTAGTTTCAAAAAGAGACAAAAATGCTTAAAACTTGAAGAACCGTAAAGATCCAGTAGAGGATGGTTCAAAACATAAAAGAATGAGTCGAAATTGTTTAAAACAGAGGTTATAAGAGATTTAGGTCGAGATTAGGGTTTCATAGGAAACCAGAGAGGGGAGTGAGAGAACCTGGCTGTGAAACTCAGGAACAATGGTGTTTATAGCACCATCGAGTCAAAACCCATCGGATAAAGGCCGGAAAAAACCCCAGGCAGAGCTTCAATGGTGGTCTGGCATGGTTGAAAACCCATGAAGGCCTCAAAGATGAAGAGACCGGAGAGATAAGGCTTCAAGGCGGCTGGTGGTCGAAAGGGGAGAAGCTGGAGGTGGCCGGAGAGATGGTGAACCTCATCGGAGAAGACGAATCCAAAAGGTTCTAGAGAGAAGGAGGAGAGGAATAGACGGATGAGAGAGAGAGACGGTCTCAAAAGTGAGGGGTCAGGGGGGTTTGGTTAGGGATTAATTAAGGAAATAGAATTCTGGGTCGTTGATATAATTTGATCAACGGCTCAGATTGATTTGGGGGTTTGGGCCGGGTAAAATAAAAATGGTTGGGCTGGGTATTTTTTAATGGTCTGATGGGTTAAGGCTGGGGTTTGGGTAATTGGGCTAGATTTTAAATACTCCTCAAAAATAAGATAATTAATTAATTAAAAAAACTAATAAGATTATAAAAGATGAAATTAAGTTTAAATAAGTAAAATCACAGTAATTAACTAATATTAAGTGTAAAAATGCATAAATTTTGAATTAAAATAAGATAAAACATCGAATTGGGCCATAATTGCAAAATTATTGTAATTGGAATTAAATGATACACAATTGGCTAATTTATGAAATAATTGAATTTTAATGGATAAAAAAAGATTATAAATAACATACTAGGCTAAAAAAAAATTAAAGTTATTTATGACATATGTAACGACCTGACTGGTCATTTTGAGAGTTAGCGCTCTGATCCCCTGATAACTGTTCCTCCCATGTCTTATTAGGTTAATGGAACGAGTCGGAGCGTTGAGTGATGAAAATTGGAGTGTTTTTGGACATATAGTCCATTAAGGTGAGCTTTAACCTTAGAAATTGGGCCGGAGCAGGAGCTGTGTGAAGATGGATCCGGAATGGAAATCCGTCAACTCCGTTAGCTCCGTTGAGTGATTTTGGGGTTGGGTGCGTGTTCGGAATGTGTTTTTGAGGCCAGACGTAGATTTAGGCTTGAATTGGCGAAAGTTAGAATTTCAGTGATTTCGGCCGATAGGTGAGATTTTGATATCGGACTCGGAATGGAATTCCGAAAGCGACAGCAGGTCCAGAATGTCATTTATGACTTGTGTGCAAAATTTGAGGTCATTCAGACGAGTTTAGACGTGGTTCGGCGTCGGATGTGAATTCTTGAAAATTCCTAAGTTCTTAGGCTTGAATCTATGCATGTTTGATGATTTTGAGGTTATGGAGCGTGTTTTTAAGGCTCGAACGAGTTTGAATAAGGTATTTGGACTAGTTTGTGGTTTTGTTGAGGTCCGGGGGGCCTCGGGTGTGTTTCGAGTGTTCAAACGGACACTTTAAGGCCAAAAGCCTTTGCTGGTTTTTTTTTCTCTGGTTTTCCTTCAGCTGTAGGTTGTTCTCTACGATCGCATGTCAGTACTCACGATCGCATAAGGTAAGTTGGGGGGAGGCCTGAGGTTGTTCTCTGCGATCGCACTTAGTTGGGAGGTCAGTCTCCGCGATCGCACCTCTCCCATCGCGGTCACATAAGGTTATTTTGTCTGAGGGAACCTGGGAAGCTTGCTCTATGCGGTCGCGTGCAAGCAACCGCGATCGTAAAGCATTAAGTTCAGAAGGTCCGCGATCGCAGCTCAGGTAATGAGATCGCATAGTCTTAAATTGGGCGCGTGTGAAGTTACCCTCCGCGATCGTGACTGGTGTTCCGTGATCGCATTGAAGAAATGACAGGGCAGAATAATAAAACCCCATTTCGAAGCTTAAAGCCTATATTCACCATTTTTGAATTTTGGGAGCTCGGGAGAGGCGATCTTTAAGAGCATTTTCACCTGCGTAATCGAGGTAAGTGATTACTTAACACCATAGGTTAATTCCCATGTTCCTAATCTTAAATTTCACCCTTAAATTCGAGATTTTTGAGTTGAAATTGGGGAAAATTGGAAGAAATTTTCTAGACCAATTTTTGGGGTTTTGATTGGGTATTTGACCTCCGCTTTGAGAGATTTCCATATGGTTAGACTCGTGAGTGAATAAGGGTTCAGAAAATATAAATCTTACCCGATTCCGAGACGTGGGCCCGAGGGGCATTTTGGTCAAATTTGCTAATTTTGCGTATTAGTCCCGATTTAATTAGTTACTTTGATTTCTTGAATTTATATTTACATTATACCATCAAATTGAATAGATTTGGGCCACCCGGAGTTGGATACTCGTGGAAAGAGAGTGATTAGCGATTGATTTGCACAGCTGAGGTAAGTGGCTTGCCTAACTCTGTGTTGGGGAATCTCCCTTAGGCATTTTTACTGGTTTTTCCTATAAAAACCCCATTTACGTGAGGTGACGAGCGCGTGCACAGGATATTTTCACTGAATTTCCTTATTTCTTTCTACATAATGCTTCCTTTTCAACTCTATTATTACTATTATCGTTTAAATTGCATAATAACTTTAGGTTTATCATGGTAAATTGATTTCTAACTGATTTTCCAATCGTTACTATTCTTTGAAACTGATTTAATGGTTTTTCTTCGAGATTTCCAACTGGTTTTTCCTCAAACCCTTAAACTAGGTTATTTTGGAGATTTACTTTATATTACGTATAAATACAGGGATTGCGGGCATAGACCTGAGCCTTTCCCTCATTTTGCATTGCATACAAAGACGTCGGGCATAGACCTGAGCCTTTCCCTCATTTTGCATTGCATACAGGGATTGCGGGCATAGACCTGAGCCTTTCCCTCATTTTGCATTGCATACAGGGATTGCGGGCATAGACCTGAGCCTTTCCCTCATTTTGCATTGCATACAGGGATTGCGGGCATAGACCTGAGCCTTTCCCTCATTTTGCATTGCATACAGGGATGCGGGCATAGACCTGAGCCTTTTCCTCATATTGCATTGCATACATAGGGATTGCGGGCAGAGACCTGAGCCTTTCCCTCATATAGCATTGCATTGTACCTTTACTTTCTTATAGTGTTTTATATATATATTGCGTTGATCCGAGCATTTGATTATACCGTTTCTTGCTACCCTTTATTCATAATTCCTGTCGATTATCACCTGTTTTACTTACTTGTTCTCTATATTTGTTACTTTGCAAACCTCAGTAGGGCCTCTACCTGACCTCGTCACTACTTGACTGGGGTTAGGCTTGGCACTTACTGGGTACCGAATGTGGAGTACTCACGCCCTTTTGCGCATGTTTTCCCCATGTGCAGATCCAGGTCCTAGTACGCAGTATCTCAGCTAGCCAGCAGCAGCAGTATCAGGAGACTCGAGGTATAATCTGCAGCGTCCGCAGATCTCCGAGTCCCTTTCCTATCTTGAAGTTGTAGTACTTGTAGATGAAACTATACGGTCTTTTCTATCCAGTTGTACATATTGAGCAGTAGAGTATCTTGTTATGTATTGTGATATTCCGGGTTCTGGGTAAAGTAACTGTTAATGCCGAGCGGTGTCGACTTTACTATGATTTATTTCACTTACTGTTATTTTACCTGTTTTATCTAAATTTCGCTTAAGGTAGACTTACCTAGTCGTCTAGACTAGGTGCCGTCACGAGACTCAGTCGGAGGGAGAATTGGGTCGTGACAACATAATTTAGGAATTATTAAACATGAAATATTAAATAAATGGGGAAATAATTTAAATGGAAAAATAGGGAAAATACTCATCATTACAAAGAATAATTTTAAAAGCTTATATGCAAGCTTGAGAATAATTTGAGAAAAAATTGGGTATCAACAATTACTATATTGTATCATCCGGGGAAGGCCAATGTAGTGGCCTATGCATTAAGCAGGAAGACGGTGAGTATGGGCAGCCTTGCTTTTATTCCGGTAGGTAAGAGACCGTTAGCTTCAGACATTCAGGCCTTAGCAAATTAGTTCGTGAGGTTGGATATTTCTCCTAGTAGTGATCTAGCCTGTAGAGTCGCTCGGTCTTCTTTATTTGAGCGTCTCAGAGATCGACAGGATGATGACCCGCATTTGATGGTCCTTAGGGACACAGTTCGGCACGGTGGTGCCAAGAAGGTTACAGTTGGAGATGACGGTGTTTTGAAGATGTAGGGTCGTATATGTGTGCCTAATGTTGATGGATTTTGTGAGTTGATACTTGAGGAGGCTCACTGTTCTAAGTATTCTATTCACCCGGGCGCTGCCAAGATGTACCAGGACCTGCGGTAGAACTGTTGGTGGAGAAGGATGAAAAAAGACATTGTTTCTTATGTGGCTTGTTGCTTGAATTGTAAACAAGTGAAGTATGAACATCATAGACCCGATGGTTTGCTTCAGCAGATAGAGATTCCTGAGTGGAAGTGAGAGTGTATAACCATGGACTTCGTTGTTGGACTCCCACAGACTCAGAGGAAGTTCAACGTCGTTTGGGTTATTGTGGATAGGCTGACAAAATAGGCACATTTCATTCCAGTGGCAAGTACTTATACTTCGGAGCGGTTGGCAGAGATTTATATTCGAGAGATTGTTTGCCTTCACGGTGTGACCGTGTCTATCATTTCTAATCGAGGTACGTAGCTTACCTCGCACTTTTGGAGGGCAGTTCAGCGTGAGTTGGGTACCCGAGTCGAGTTGAGCACAACATTCCATCCTCAGACGGATGGGCAATGCGAGCATACTATTCAGATCTTGGAGGATATGCTCTGCTCTTGTGTTATTTATTTTAGAGGTTCTTGGGATCAATTCTTGTCGTTAGCGAAATTTGCCTACAATAATAGTTACCAGTTGAGCATTCAGATGGCTCCCTATGAGGAATTATATGGAAGACGGTACAGATCGCCAGTTGGATAGTTTAAGTTGGGAGAGGCTCGGTTATTGGGTACAGACTTAGTTCAAGAGGCCTTAGATAAGGTCAAGGTTATACAGGATCGACTTCGTGCAGCTCAGTCCAGGCAAAAGAGTTATGCCGACTGTAAGGTTCGAGATGTAGCATTCATGGTTGGAGAGAGAGTATTACTTCGGGTATCACCCATGAATGGTGTTATGAGATTTGGGAAGAAGGGTAAGTTGAGCCCTAGCTATATCGGGCCATTTGGGATTCTTGAAAGAGTAGGGGAGGTAGCTTATAGACTTGCGTTTCCTCTAGGGTTATCCTCAGTTCATCCGGTGTTTCATGTATCTATGCTCCAAAAATATCATGGTGACCCGTCCCACGTGTTAGATTTCAGCTCTGTCCAATTGGACAAAGATTTGATTTATGAGGAGGAGCCGGTAGCCATTCTAGACCAGCAGGTTCGTCAGTTGATGTCAAAGAGTTATCCTTCAGTTTGAGTGCAGTGGAAAGGTCAGCCCGTCGAGGGAGCTACTTGGGAGTCCAAGGCGGACATACAGAGTAGATATCCCCACTTGTTTGCATTCAGGTAATTCTCTATGTCCGTTCGAGGACAAACGTTTGTTTTAGAGGTGGAGATTGTGATGACCCAAAGGGTCATCTTATGAATTAAGACACTATTTTGGACTTATTAGCCTTAAAGAGACTAATTTAAATTACCTTGATTTGCATGCACAGTCCGGGCGTGAATCCGGAAAGCTTTTATGCGAAAATATGAGAAATAGTATTTTTAGAGTAAAAATTTTGTTTTAGTTGACTTTGGTCAACATTTTAAGTAAACAGACCCAGATCTGTGTTCCAACAATCCCTGGAGGTCCGCAGTAAAATATGGAACTTGAGCGTATGCCCTGAGTTGATATCCAAGGTCCCTAGCCTTAGAAAAACAATTTTTGAAGAAAATTGTTGTGCTGGTTTTTACAGGAAATAAAGAAATGAATTAACGTGTGAAATCATTAGTATCGGACCCGTATTTTTGTTCCGGAGCCCGGTATAGGTTTGTTATGATATTTAAGTCCTAACTGTGAAATTTAGTGAGAATCGGAGTTGATTTGACGTGATTCGGACGTCCCGTTGAAAAGTCAGAAAATTTGAGTGTTCTTGATAAAATCATGAGTTTTGATGATAAATTCTTAGATTTTGATGTTATTTTGATGATTTGATCGCACGAACAAGTCCGTATGATATTTTTATACTTTCGTGCATGTTTGGTTTGGATCCCCGAGGGCTCGGGTGAGTTTTGGGTAGGCTACGGAGTGGTTAGACTTAGAAAAAAAAGCACATCTGATATCTGGTGTAGGAAAAGGTCTATGATCTCGCAAATGCGAGATCAGGCTTCGCAATTGCAAAGTAGACAGACCTGGGAAATGCGACGTATTTTGTCGCAACTCCGATACCTTCCTGTAAAGCCCATGTTCGCAAATGCGAACCACCCTTTGATTTTGCGAAGGGCCCAGAAGTCGCAAATGCGACATTTTTGGTCGCATATGCAAGGCAGCCGAATTTCCAAAGGGTTCGCTATTGCGAACCTCTGATCGCAATTGCGATTACTGCAGCTGCTCAAAACAGATTTTAGACGGGTGTTTCACCCATTTTTAAATTCTCTCAAACCCTAAACCACCATAGGTGATTTTTCAAAGACCCAAACTTCTCCAAATCAGTGGCAAGTGATGTCTAACTAATTCCTTTCAATCTTTAACAACTATTAACAAGACTTCATCATAGAATCTAGAGTTTTCATGGTAAAAATTAGGATTTTTTGGTAGGACTTAGGAATTTCGAAATTTGGAAATTTAGACCTCCAATTGAGGTCGGATTCCAAAACCAATTGTATATCCGGGCTCGGGGGAGAATGGGTAAACGGGTTTTGGTCCGATCCTCGAGTTTAGACCAAGTGGGCACGGGGTCGATTTTTGTATTTTGATAAGAAAACATAGGAAAACCATAGTTTTTCATTAAAGTTAATTCCTTTACGCAAACATTGATGATATTGAACCAATTGTTATTAGATTCGAGCGGGTTAGAGGCGAATTCTAAAGGAAAAGATGTGCTAGAGCAGTGATTTGCTTGTGAAATTGAGGTAAATACTTGGTTTAACCTTGACTTGATGGAATAGGAATCCCCAACTTAAATTCTATGTGAATTTTCATGTGTGTGGTGTATAGGTGAGGTGACGAGTATCTATGCTCCACCAAATTATTTTTTGAACACGATCCCTTACCCGTTTCCAATTTACTTATCCTTGGCTTAATTATTTTATGATCATTTATGTCTACATGTCTACTTTGTTTTGTTAGCCTGTTGTTAAATATTGTTTCAAGTATTTTGTAAGTGTTGGGTGTTCCCGTGGTTTCATTATGATACATAAAGATTGAGCTGGTTGACAATGTTCTACTATATATTCCGGTTGGTTTCATTGTGAAATGATAATTGATGAAGTTTATGAGTAATACAACTTTCTGTTTACAATGGTCGAGCCGAAAATATTGTGAAAGGCTTTGACCTTAATTGTGAAATCTTTTATAAATAAAATTGATGTGATTGTTTGGTGCGAGCGGGTTGCACGCCGCAACAAGGAGTGATAAGGGTGGATATGTGGCATCGGATTGCACGCAACAGGAGAAATAAGGGTGATATATATAGGGAGGAGCAATAAGGGTGGATAGGTGGGAGCGGGTTGCGCGCCGCAACAAGGAGCAATAAGGGAGGACACTTATGTTTTACTGATTTTCAAACACAAATATTGGAAAACTTACTATTTTACTCTACTGTTTTCTTATATTTTGCACTTACGGCTATTTTAAAGTGAAATTTTGAAAAATTGAAAACTTTTGTGAGAATTGGTTATAGCTGAAACTAGGAAAAGGTGGCTGAGTTATTTTATTTATTGCTACAGATTATTGTTAGAATTTCTTTCTTGCTTTATTATATATTGTCCACAGGTTATAATGTAAATGCCTCACCATAGCCTCGCCACTATTTCGTTGAGGTTAGGCTCGGAACTTACTCAGTACATGGGGTCGGTTGTACTGATACTACACTCTGCACTTCTTGTGCAGATCCAGGTACCGGCCAGAGCTAGGTGAAAGTAGTAGTTGATATATTCGTACGGAGACACGAGGTAGATCAGCTGGCGTCCGAGGATTCCTAGAGTCTTCCCTTTATTATTTAGATTCTGTTTTATTTCATTCAATACAGAGATACATTCCTTCAGCCCAATTATTTATAGTATTCTTTAGTAGTTCGTGAGTTGGTGATACCAGACCCTGGGTAGTTATACATTAGTATTAGTTCGTGGTTTGTTTTATTATTTTTAATATTATTTATGAAGTCATTTGTTTGAAGTATTAGATTTCCTTTTATTTTAAAATTGTTTTATTGTGTTTAAGTAACTTTTAAGAGAAAATGGTTAATTAAGTTGTAACATTGGCTTGCCTAGAAAGTGTGGTGTTAGGCGCCATCATGATCTCGAGGGTTGGGAATTTAGGTCGTGACAAGTTGGTATCAGAGCTCTAGGTTGCTTAGGTCTCACAATTCATGAACAAGCTTAATAGAGTCTAAAGGATCCGTTCAGAGACGTCTGTATTTATCCCTCAAAGACTATGAAGTTAGGAACAAACTCAATTTTTATTTCTAATCTATCGTGCGATTCTTGTTATCTCGAATACTGATTGGACTCTTCTATTCTCTCGCAGATGGCGAGAAAATGTGCTTCCTCTTCCGCTGACCAACAATCCGGTCCTCCAGCAGTAGCATGTCCTGCTAGGGGCAGAGGCCGAGGTAGGGGAATGACTCAGCCCATTGCTCAGACAGCAGCCCCAGCTGCGAAACCCCAGATTGAGATTAATGAGGGGGTTCCAGCTTTGAGCGATCCAGTGGGACCAGCTCAGGTCCTAGAGGGGTTTATTGCTACCCCAGTGCTTCAGGATGCTTTGGTCCAATTATGGGGCCTTATGGAGAGCGTAGACCAGACAGGAATACTCACCGTGGCACTAGTCGTATCTCAGGCTGGAGGAGGGGGTCAGACTCCTGCTACCCACACTCCTGATCAGACTACTCCTCAAGTTCACCCCAACAGCCAATCCAGTTGAGGTAATTCAGCTAGTTGCTGCAGTGCCGCTTGTTGATGCGACAGCTATGTACATCGATGCTTTGTGGAGATTGGACAGGTTCATTAAGCATTTTCATGTCCATTTCAGTGGTGCTACTTTAGAGGACCCTCAGTAATATCTGGACAGTTGTCATGAGGTTCTTCAGAACATGGGTATTTTGGAGACCAATGGGGTCGACTTCACCGCTTTTCTAATGACTGGTTCCGCCAAGAAATGGTAGAGGGATTATTTGTTGACTAGACCAGCTAGGTCACCTGCTCTGACTTGGGATCAGTTTTCACATCTCTTTTTGGATAAGTTTTTGCATGTTACTACTAGAGAGGAGAATCGTCGTCAGTTTGAGCGACTTCAGCAGGGCAGCATGACTTTGACCCAGTATGAGAATCGCTTTGTGGATTTGGCTAGGAATGCTTTTCTTTTGGTACTCACAGAGAGAGAGAGGGTCAGGCGATTTATTGAGGGCCTTGATAAGGCCATCGGGTTGTAGATGGACAAGGAGACTGGATTGAGATTTCTTTTCAGGATGCGGCTAATGTGTAGAGTTGAGATGGTTCTCGTGATAGGAGGTCAGGGGTCAGACAACAGACCTCGCCATTCCGGGGGATTCAGTGGTGCCTCATCTGG
The DNA here is from genome assembly GCA_005239495.1 of Nicotiana undulata. NCBI lineage: Eukaryota > Viridiplantae > Streptophyta > Magnoliopsida > Solanales > Solanaceae > Nicotiana > Nicotiana undulata. The sequence goes on along the minus strand of MDKH01240604.1, from coordinate 25,904 downwards.
AGGTGGGGTTTCATTTAGCAGAGGCCAGTCTCCCAGGACATTTCATTCAGCACTTTAGGCATCTCATGGTACTTCAGGTGGTCGTGGTTCTTATATGCCTCCTTCCGCTCAGCCAGTCTACAATGCACCATCAACTCTTATCAGAGCACCTCCCCTGTAGAGGTATTATCGTGGTCAGCCGACTCGTCAGGGTCATTCTTCATATCAGGAAGGATGCTTTGAGTGTGGTGAATATGGCCAAATTCGGGGACCTTGTCTGAAATTTTCAGGTAATCAGCATCAGTACCAGGGTTCTCGTGCCATAGTTCCGGCACCAGCTGCCCAATCAGCCAGGGGTAGGGGTGAGGTATCTAGAGGTAGGGGACATATTGTTAGAGGTGGAGGTCAGGTCGCTAGGGGTGGAGGCCAGCCCGCTAGAGGTGAGGGTCCGCCTATCAGAGGTCCTCCTAGAGACATGGTTCAGGGTGGTGGAACCCAGCCCCGATTGTATGCATTTCCATCTAGACCCGTGGCGGAGTCCTCCGATGCTGTTATTGCAGGTATCATTTCAGTTTGCAATAGAAACGCCTCAGTTTTGTTTGATCCGGGTTCTACTTATTCTTATGTGTCATAATATTTTGCCTCGTATTTGGTTTTACCCCGCGATTCCTTGAGTGTTCCTATTTATGTGTCTACGCTCGTGGGGGATGCTATTGTGGTAGATCATGTGTATCGTTCGTACGTAGTAGTCATTGAGGGTCTTGAAACTAGTGTAGACCTTTTGCTTCTGGACATGGTCGATTTTGATGTTATATTGGGCATGGATTGGTTGTCCCCTTATTATGCCATCTTGGACTGTCACGCCAATACAATTACATTAGCCTATTGCCTCGATTAGAATGGAAAGGGACTTCTGGTCATTCACCCAGCAGAGTGATTTCTTATGCCAAGGCTCGCCGCATGGTTGAGAAGGGGTGTTTGGCTTATTTGGCTCATATTCGTGACTCTTACGTCGAAGTCTCTTCTATAGATTCAGTGCCTATTCCAGGGTCGTTTTCACATAAGTCAAACATCGGTCAGCATTTTCAACTTAAGCTTCTAAAGTGAGAACAACTCATCCAATTTAACCCTAAAACATCTGAAAATCAATTCCGACCACACACGAAAGCCATAATACACAGTATGAAGTCATTCAAGACCTCGAACCACTGAACGGATCTCTAAAGCTCAAAACAACCGATCGGGTCGTTACAATAAGAGAGATAACAGGAAACATCGACTTTAAATAAGGATAATCAAATAAGGAAGAGACAACATGTAACTATAACTTCAAATAAGAATAACTCAACTATGAAAGAGATAACATGACAACAAAGAGGCAACCATAACTCCACAAGTCTATATATGTGTTATGTTTAAAAATCTGAGTCAAAATCGACTCTCAAAACTCAAATTTTCATTTTTCAAAACATAGACAAAGTTTCTTAAAATTTCACTTTGATTCTCAAAATTTTGATGTTAAATCTCATATATAATCATGTAAAATAGTTAAAATTCATCAAAATCAGTTACCCAATGATTGTAGATGAAAATTCCTCATCAAAATCGCCTCCAACAGAATCTAAGGTTCATAAATATGAAAATGAGACTAAATTCCCATCCCTCGGATTTTATGCAGGTGTCGCAAATGCGACCTGGGGTTCTCAAATGCGACATGCGGTTCACATATGTGAATATTGATTCGCAAAAGCAAAACCCTCACAGTCCTGCTTTTGTAGCAAATGCGATCATTTCTTCACAAAGGAAAACTGTGGACATATCGCAAAAGCGATCAATTGATCGCAAATGTGACTCAGCCTAGCCCAAGCCCCCATCGCAAACGCAAACTTTTAGTTCGCAAATGCGAATCTAACAGACTCAAGCCTTTATTGAAAATGCAATCCCTTCCTCGCCATTGTGATAGTCGCAAATGCGAGACCAAAAGTTTTTGTGCTAAAACCAGCAATGCTAGAATTCTTCCAAAACCCCAATACGCGTACGAAACTTACCCGAGCCCTCGGGGCTCCACAACAAGAATCAACACAAGTCTAAAACATAAAAGAATTTGCTCGCGCAATCAAATCATCAATATAACATCCAAAACCATGAATCAGACCTCCAAAACAAATGGAATCAACATGAGACTCAAGAACTTTCAAAAATACAACTGTGCGACCGATTCTTATCAAATCAACACAGAATGATGCCAAACTTTGGAAAAAAGTTATAACTAACAAAATAGACCTTTTCCAAGCTCCGAAAAAGAAATACAAGCACGATATTTATGAAGTCAATCTACGGTCCAGCCTTTAAACCTCAAGTTGCCAATTTTCGGCAAAACAACACAAATCAACCTATCAAGCCTCCAAATTCGCTTCCGGGTATATGCCCAAGTCCAAAATCACGATACGAACCTATAGAAGCCATCAAAACACCATTTCAGGTTCATTTTAATATAGTCAAACCTCGATCAATATTTTCAACTTAAGTTTCTAAAAATAGAATCACTCATCCACATACATCCCGAAATTTCTGAAAATCAAATTCGACCATGCACGCAAGTCATAATACACAATATGATGTTTCTTAAGACCTCAAACCACTAAACGGAACCTTAAAGCTCAAAATTACCGGTCGGATTGTTATAAATATGATATTGGGATCGGGTTGCACGCCGTAACAATTATTGTGATAAATGTTGGGATCGGGTTGCATGCTGCAATATTTATTGTGTTAAGTGTTAGGATCGGGTTGTACGCCGCAAAAGAGTTTAATGTGTTCTATTTGTCTGTAGTTGTAGAGTTTTTATCTCGATACTATGATATAAGATTTGAGATCATGTTATTCTCGGCTCCCCTGGTAGTGACCTTCAGGTTCGTTTTTATAAGTTTACTACTTTAGTTATATTTTCACAGATTTATTTTGATGTCTTGTCATACCCTCATCAATGCTTTATCGAGGTTAGGCTCGCAACTTACAAAGTACATGGGATCGGTTGTACTCATGCTACACTTCTACCCTTCTTGTGCAAATCCCGATGTTGGTCCCAGCGGCGCGTAGAGGAGTTCTGCTAGGATCCGACTGCTACAGGAGACCTGAGGTAGAGTTGCGCGGCGTTCGCAATCCCTGAAGTCCCTTCTATTATGTCTTTACTGTTAATTTTGTTTCAAAAAGTTGTATTTCGTTCAGACCATACTTAGTAGTACTGTAGTTGCTACTGGTGACACCAAATTTTTGGGATTAGTCTAGACCGTGTTATATTATGGATTTATCTTATGAACTTCAATTTTTTCAATCGTTAATTATTATTATTACTCTGTTTTAAATTGTCAAAATGATTAATTAATTATGTAATGTTGGCTTGCATAGCAAATGGATATTAGACACCATCAGGTGATCGTGACACTGCCGTTTCACGGGTAAATGCTAAGATGATTGAAACAATAAGTATGTTGATAGAGCTAAATTATTTGTAGAAGTATTTCCACTTTGACGTTGGGGTGTTTGTTATAACAGGAGTTTACCACTCTGCTTTGTGAATTTTATTTTAGAATGATAAAGTGATAAGCAGTTAAAGAAAAAATATAGTAATAAGGTGTAAAACATAACTATTTTGGTCAAGTTACACTTTTTAAGAAAGGATGTCATTGCATATTTTTTATAACTTAACGACGAACAAAGAATATTCAAATTGGGATGAAAAGTAGCGTTTTCCAATATCAGACAATTAAAGTCGTCTAATGTTCAAGATTAGTTTATCATTGTCGTTATGAAAGGAAAAAAGAAAAAATAAAAGAAGAATTTTTAATTTTTTAAATATGCCTGGTTACAATTAGTGTAACCACACAGCCAATCGTTTTGAGAGTTGTAGCTCTGTTTTCCAATTTACTGCTTATTTTATACTTTATAGCTTCTATGTGACTTACCGGGCTAGTCGGTTCGGGTCCGGAGGGATTTCAAAATGAATTGAGACACTTAGTCTCAAAGTTGGAGTTTTGATGGTTCCATTAGCTCCGTTAGGTGATTTTGGACTTAGGAGCGTGTCCGAATTGTGATTTGGAGGTCCGTAGTTGAATTGGGCTTGAAAAGACGAAAGTTGGATTTTGAAAAGTTTGACTGGGAGTAGACTTTTTGATATCGAGATCGGATTAATGTTGCGGGAGTTGGAGTAGGTCAATGGTGTTATATTCGACTTGTGTGCAAAATTTGAGTTCATTCGGACGTGATTTGATAGGTTTCGGCGTCGTTTGTTGAAGTTGGTAATTCCTTAGTTCATTAGGCTTGAATTGGGGTGGGATTCGTGTTTTTTATATTATTTGACGTAATTTGAAGGCTGGACTAAGTTCGTATGATATTTTAAGACTTGTTGGAATGTTGGTTGAGGTCTCGGGAGCCTCGGGTAGATTTCAAGTGGTTAACGGATTTGGAATTGAACTTAGTGAATTTTTGAAGTTGGCAGCTGCTGGTGTAATTGCAACTGCGGAAGTCTCATCGCATGTGCGAGCTCGCAGGTGCGGGTGAGGCCCGCAGATGCGGAGTTTGAAGGGAGGTGAGCAGGTGGTCGCAGGTGTGAAGGCTTTCCCGCACATGCGTGACCGCAGATGCGGCAGGAAGACCGCAGAAGCGGAACAGAACAATAGAGTTGGGTTCAGTAGAAGCGGAGAGTTCCTCACAGAAGCGAGTCTGGGGGAGCAGAAGGTTGGGCCGCAAGTGCGGAAGAAGCGGCAGAAGGCGTTGAGTCGCTCCTACGAAGCCGTAGAAGTGAGATTGGTGGGCAGACTATTTAAAACGAGGGTTCCGAGAATTTCACCATTTCAAACATTTAGAACTCGGGTTTTGGTGATTTTTGAGAGGATTTTTGAGGGGATTCTTGAGGTAAGCTCCTTCTGCTCGTTTTTTATCAATAATCCTGTTTCCCCCATTGATATTCCCACCTAGTTGGTGTGTATTTAGGGTGTAAATTGGGAATTTGAGGCTAGGGATTCGGAGAGTTGATTTGGGGGATTTGGGTGACGATTTGGTGTCGGATTTCGATAAGATTTATATGGTTTGACTCGTAGTTGGATGGCTTTTCGGGTTTGTGTCTTTTTCAGATTTTGAGACGTGGGCTCATGAGCCGGCTTTGAGCCTATTTTGGATTTTGATTTAAAAACTTACTATTTCCTTATGGAGTTGTTTCCTTTATCCCCTATTGATTGTATCGTACTATTTGTGGCTAGATTCAGGACTTTTGGAGGTTGATTTACGAGGCAAAGGTGTGTTGCAGTAGAGTTGTGCTCGGATTGAATTAAGTAACATTTCTAAACTTGGCTCCGAGGGTTCGAAACCCCGAATTATGTGTACATGTTTGGTGTTGAGGTAACACACATGCCAAGTGACAGACGTGCGAGCGTGCACCATGATAATGTAATTAAGTTGTTAATCATGCTAGACATCATGATTAGGATATATGTGGATACTGTTGGGACCCAGAGTGGTTGTTTCTTGTTGTTCAGTTGTTGTTTTCATTGGAATTTTGTACTCAGTCAAATTCATTCATTACATATCGTAACTCAGTCTTTCTTGCTATTTATTAATACATCATATCATGGTTTTCGGGCTAGTTTCATGACATTGCGAGCCCGTGAGAGAGAGACTGTAGAGATTGATGACTGAGTGAGGCTGAGGGCCTGATTAAGAGTGACATTTATGGGATCGGGTTGCACGCCGCAGCGAGTTTCAATGATTTATGATAGAGTTTGGGCTGAAGAAGCCCCTACGTAGTCTGCACACACCCCTAGTAAGCGTGGTGATTTATATTGAGGGATGGGTCTTCCCTGGACATGGATCTTGTCAGAAACATTTATACCTGAGGATGGATATTCCCTAGAGGATGGATTGCTCCTACCCAGTACTAAGCAACTGATGGTCTCTTGATGTATTTATTCCGGGATAGATCTTCCTGCGTCGGATCGGCCATATATAGTACTGAGTGATTGAGAATTTTGACAAAGTGAGCACATGAGGCATGCAGCATGGTGCATCACATACAACATGTGCATTGGCATGTAGAAGTAGAGAGGTTATATTCCTCGTATCGTTCAGATTTGATCTATCTTACTGTATTGAGTTTAACTGTTGAACTATAAAGCATGTCAACGTTTCTGCACTGTTATTTCTATGTTGAACTGTATCTGTTGAGATCGTCACTACTTTCAGTACAAAGTTCTAATTTATTACTTACTGAGGTTGTTGTGCTCACGCTACACCTTGCACCTCGTGTGCAGATCAAGGTGCTTCCGTTCACGCCGGTTGCTGAGTTGTGGAGTCAAGATCCTCGGAGATATCAAAGTAGGTGCATGGCGTTCACAGACCTTGACTCTCCAACCTTATTTTCATTTATGTTTCAGTTATTATTCTCTAGACGTGTATTATACTTTATCCCTGTATAGATACTCATGTAGTCGGCGACACCCCGGTTTTGGGAGAGATTGTGTATTGAGTTACGAATGTTATTCTGCTTTTAAAAGGTTTTCCTTATCTATTAATTGCTTCTGTATTCTTAAAAGTTTTTGTTGTGTTGAAATGGTTGAGTGGTTGGCTTGCCTAGTTCCACGATAGGCGTCATCACAATGGGTTGGTTTTGGGTCGTGACAAGCTGGTATCAGATCCTAGGTTACATAGGTCTCACGAGTCATGAGCAGGTTTAGTAGAGTTTTACGGATCGGTATAGAGACGTATGTACCTATCTTCGAGAGGATGTCGAACCCTTAGGAAACTTCGTGTTCTTGCATTCTTGTCGTGCGAATCTATTGATTCTGGTAACTAAACTTTTGTTATTCTATGCTTTCACAGATGATGAGGACACGTGCTACCATACAGGATGGACAGCCATAAATACTACAAGTTAGGGCCACGAGAGGCCGAGGTTGCGGTAGGGGCCGCTATAGGGGAAGAGGTTAAACTCGTACAACAACTATGGCAGCACCTGCAGACCCATCAGTCGCTCCGGCTTAAGAGTAGGTACAATATACGGCTAAGCTAGTGGGGCCAGCTCAGGCACCAGTTGTGACAATCGTGATTCCAGGACTTTAGGAGGCCCTGGCTTAGGTTCTGACCGTGTGTACTAGTCTTTCTCAGGCGGTCACTGTTTTGACTGCAACGGCCACTTCTCAGGCCGGGGGAGGTGCTCAAACTCCCACCACCCGTACACCAAAGCAGGTGATGCACTAACTTCAGTCACCAGGGCACTACCAGCCTAGATGTTGCCGCAGCTCAGGCCCATGTGGTTCCTGCTATGGCTGATGATGAGCCAAAGGAGGTTAGAGAGGTTTGGGAGGCTCCAGCCTCCACCTTTCAGTGGGGCAGAGGCGGAGGATTCCTAGAGTTTCTTGCACAAGTGTTAGCGGATTCTTCATACAGCAGGAATTTCGGACACTCGTGGGATCTCGTTCACTACTTTTCAGTTTTCTAGGGCTGCTTTAATTTGGTGGGAGGCTTATGAGAGGCAAACTCCAGTCGGTGCAGCACCACTTATATGGCAGGATTTCTCCGTTCTCTTCTTGGAGAAGTTCATGCCGCAGTCTTGCAGGGAGGAGCTACACAGACAGTTTGAGAAGCTTCATCAGGATGGCATGTCCGTGAAGCAGTATAAGATAAGGTTTTCTTGAGTTGGCTCATCACGTAGTTTGGTGGGTTATCACTGATAGGGAGAGGATTAGGAGGTTCAGTGATGGCCTCACATATTTGTTGTGGTTGCTTATGACCAGGGAGAAGGTATCTGGTGCTACTTTTGATGTGGTTGTTGATATTGCTCGGCATTTAGAGATGGTACGTTGCCAGGGGCGCGGTGAGAGGGAGGCCAAGAGACCTCGTGGATCGGGTTGTTTCAGCGATGTTCCCTCTGGGGGGTTAGTTCTACCACGGCAGGGGATGTCCTTATAGGCACGCCCAGACGGCTCGTCCAGTTCACTGTGGTGCATTATCCGGCCATGGTTCATACAGTACACATCAGGGTCACTTATCTCTCAGTGCCCTTCCAGCTTAGAGTTCGTCTTGTGCGCCATCAGCTCAGGGTTCATCAGTACCGGGTCCTTATGATAGTTATTCTACTTCTCGGGGTCCGTCTCAGTAGTCATCGCCATTCATAGGGAGGGATTTTGTTTAGTGTGGAGATTTGGGTCACATCAAGAGGCATTTTCTCCGCCTTTCAGGAGGTCCGGCTCAATAGAGGAGTCAGCCTACAACTTCAGAACCGGAAACTTCACTGCCCGCCCAGCTAGCTCGGGGTGGAGCTCAGGTAGCTAGCGTCGCCCTAGATGGGGATGCCGATCAGGTGGCGTCCAAGCCTAATTCTATGCTCTTCCTGCCAGACCAGATGATATGGCTTCAGACACAGTGATCACAGGTATTGTCTAAGTATGCCACAGGGATGCCTCTATATTATTTGACCCTTGTTCCACTTATTCATATGTATCATCGTATTTTTTTCATTATCGGGACATACCCCTTGAGTCCTTGGTTTCATCTTTTCATGTCTCTACGCCCATGGGAAATACCATTGTTATGGACCGTGTATATTGGTCGTGTGTAGTGACTATTGGGGAATTGGAGACTAGAGTTTGTCTGTTGTTGCTTAGTATGGTTGACTTCGATGAGATCTTGAGTATGGATTGGTTGTCTCTATGTCACGCTGTTTTAGATTGTCATGGTAAGACCGTGACATTGGCAATGCTGGGGTTGCCAAGGGTTGAGTAGCGAAGTTCTCTATACTATGTTCCCAGAAGAGTGATTTCATATTTGAAGGCCCAGCGGATGAATTGGAAGGGTTGTTTATCTTATTTGGCCTTTGTGAGGGATGTTGGTGCCGATACCCTTACTATTGATTCTATTCCGGTGGTGTGAGATTTTTTGGATGTGTTTCCTATAGACCTGTCGGGTATGAAGCTCGACAGGGATATTGACTTTGTTATTGACTTGGTGTCGGGCACTCAGCCCATTTCAATTCCTGCATATCGCATGGCACCGACTGAGTTGAAAGAATTGTAAGAGCAGCTTCAGGAACTTCTTGATAAGGGGTTTATTAGGCCTAGTGTGTCACCTTGAGGTGTATTGGTGTTGTTTGTGAAGAAGAAGGATGATACTCTGATGATGTGCATTGGTTATAGGCATTTGAACAAAGCCAATCAAGAACAAGTATCCTTTGCCAGGTATTGATGATCTATTTGACAAGCTTCAGGGAGCGAGGGTGTTCTCCAAGATTAATTTGAGGTCTGGGTATCACCAGTTGAAGATTAGGGGGACTCGGATATTCTAAATACAACATTCAGGACCCATTATTGTCATTATGAGTTCCTTGTGATGTCTTTTGGGCTGACCAATGCCCCAGCAACGTTCATGCATCTGATAAACGGTGTGTTTCAGCCTTATCTTGACTCGTTTATCATTGTATTCATTGATGATATCCTGGTGTACTCTCGTAGCCTTGAGGTGCATGCCCAGCATTTGAGGATTGTGTGACAATTGTTGAGGGAGGAGAAGCTTTATGTCAAGTGCTCCAAGTGTGAATTTTTTCTTTGTCCAATGGAATTCTTAGAGCGCGTGGTGTCCAGTGAGGGTAATAGGTGGATCCGAAGAAGATAGAGGCGGTTCAGAGTTGTCCCAGACCGTCCTCAGCTACGAAAATTCGGAGCTTTCTCGCCTTGGCCGGTTATTATCCGCACTTCATGCATGGTTTCTCCTCTATTGCATCACCCTTGACAAAATTGACCCAAAAGGGTGCTCCTTTCAGGTGGTTGGATGAGTGTGAGGAGAGCTTTCAGAAGCTTAAGACTGCCTTGACCACAACTCCAGTTCTAGTTTTTCCTTCAGCTTCAAGTTATTATACAGTATATTGTGATGCTTCTCGGATCAGTATTGGGCGTGTCTTGATGCAGGAGGGTAGAGTGATTGCTTGTGCTTCGCGCTAGTTGAAGCCTCATGAGAAGAACTACCATGTCTATGATTTGGAGGTTGTTTCCATCATTCATGCATTGAAGATTTGGAGGCATTATCTCTACGGAGTGTCTTGTGAGGCATTTATAGATCATCGGAGTCTTCAACACTTTTTCAAATAGAATGATCTAAATTTGAGGCGGTGGAGTTGGAGCTTCTAAAGGACTATGATATCACCATTCTGTATCATCTAGGGAAGTCCAATGTAGTGGTCGATGCCTTGAGTAGGAAGGCATCGCGTATGGGTAGCCTTGCATTCATTCTTGTTAGAGAGAGATCATTTGTTGTTGATGTTCAGGCCTTGGCCAACCAGTTTGTAATTAGATATTCTAGAACCTAGTCGGGTTCTGGCTTTTGTGGTTTATCGGTCTTCCTTATTTGATCGCATCAGAGAGCGCCAGTATGATGATCCTCATTTTCTTGTCCTCAAGGACAAGGTTCAGCACGGTGATGCCATAGATGTTACTATTGGGGATGACGGAGTGTTGAGGATGCAGGGCTGGGTATGGGTGCCCAAGGTAGATGGGTTATGGGAGTTGATTCTTGAGGAGGCCCATAGTTCACGATATTCCATTCATCCGGGTTCCTCGAAGATGTACCAGGACTTGAGGCAACACTATTGGTGGAGGAGGATGAAGAAGGATATAGTGGGGTTTGTAGCTTGGTGCCTTAACTGTCAGCAAGTAAAGTATGAGCATTAGATATCGGGTGGATTTCTTCAGAGGATAGAAATTCCAAAGTTGAAATGCGAGCCGATCACCGTGGATTTCATAGTTGGGCTCCCACGAACTTTGAGGAAGTTCGATGTATTTAGGTGATTATGGATCGGCTGACCAAGTCTGCGCACTTCATTCCAGTGGGTACTACTTACTCTTCATAGCGCTTGGCTGAGATTTACATCAGAAAGATTGTGCACTTTCACGATGTGTCACTATCCATCATTTCAGACCAGGGCACGAAGTTTACATTGCAGTTTTGGAGAGATGTGCAGCGAGAGTTGGGCACCTAGGTTGAGTTGAGCACGACATTTCACCCTCAGACAGACGGACAGTTGAGCGCACTATTCAAATATTGGAGGACATGTTACGCGTTTGTCTCATTTATTTCGGGGGTTCATGGGATCAGTTTCTACCGCTCGCGGAGTTTGCCTACAACAACAGTTACTAGTCGAGCATTCAGATGGCTACGTTTGAGGCTTTGTATGGGAGACGTTGTAGATATATGGTGGGTTGGTTTAAGCCGGGTGAGGCTAGGCTATCTTACTTGGTTCAGGATGCTTTGGACAAGGTTAAACTGATCTAGGAGAGGCTTCACACGGCGCAGTCTAGACAGAAGCGTTATGCCGACGGAAGGTTCGTGATGTTGCTTTCATGGTTGGGGAGAAGGTTCTGCTCAAGGTTTAACCCATGAAGGGTATTATGAGATTTGGGAAGAAGGGTAAGTTGAGCCCTCGGTTTATTGGGTCATTTTTATGCTCTGGAAGTATGTCGGCGATCCATCTCATGTTTTGGATTTCAGCATGGTTCAGCTAGATGGTGATTTGACTTATGATGTGGAGTCGGTGGCCATTTTGGATTGGCAGGTTCGAAAGTTGAGGTGAAGGTGCAATGGAGAGGTCAACTAGTTGAAGAGGCCACTTGGGACCCCGAGCGGGGTATGCGGAGCAGATACCCACACCTATTTGAGACTCCATGTATATTTCTAGACCCGTTCGAGGATGAACGTTTTTTGAAGATGGATAGGATGTAACGAACCAGCCGGTCATTTTGAGAGTTGTAGCCATGTTTCCCTATTTACTGCTTATTATTTACTTTATAGTAGCGATGTAACTTGCCGGGGCAGTCAGCTCGGGTCCGGAGCGATTTCGGAATGAATTGAGACACTTAGTCTCAAAGTTGGCACCTTAAGTTGGAAAGCTTAACTGGATGTTGACTTATATGTAAACGACTCCGGAATTAATTAGGCTTGAAATGACGAAAGTTGGATTTTTGGAATGCTTGACAGGGAGTGAACTTTTTGATATCCGGGTTGGATTGAAGTTCTGGAAGTTGGAGTAGGTCTGTAGTGTCGTTTGGGACTTGTGTGCAAACTTTTAGGTCATTCAGACGTGATTTGATAGGTTTCGGCGTCGTCTGTAGAAATTGGAAATTCCTTAGTTCATTAGGCTTAAATTGGGGTGCGATTCATGTTTTTGATGTTGTTTGACGTAATTTGAAGGCTCGACTACGTTAGTATGATGTTTTAAGACTTGTTGATATATTTGGTTGAGGTCCCGAGAGCCTCGGGTTTATTTCGAGTGGTTAACAGATTTGGAATTGAACTTAGTGAATTGCTGAAGTTGGCAGTTGCTAGTGTAATCGCACCTGCAGAAGTCTCATCCCAGGTGCGAGCTCGCAGATGCGGGGTCAGGTCCTCAAATGTGGAGTTTGAAGGGAGGTGAGCAGGTGGTCACAGGTGTAGGATTGCAGAAGCGGAATAGGACAGTGGAACTAGGTTACGCATAAGCGGAGGGTTTCTCGCAAGAGTGGAACGTTGGGCTGGAGGTGCGGAAGAAGCTGCAGAAGCAGGCGTTGAGTTGATGTTGCGAAGCCGCAAAAGCGAGATTTCTAGGCAGACTATTTAAAATGAAGGTTCCGAGAATTTCACCATTTCTAACATTTTGAGCTCGGGTTTTAGCGATTCTTAAGAGGACTTTCAAGGGGATTCTTGAGGTAAGCTCCTTCTGCTCATTTTTTATCAATAGTCTTGTTTCCCCTTTGATTTTCCCACCTAGTTAGTTTGCATTTAAGGTGTAAATTGGGGGTTTGAGGCCAGGGATTCGGAGAGTTGATTTGGGGGATTTGGGTGACGATTTGGTGTCGGATTTTGATAAATTTTGTTGGTTGGACTCGTGGTTGGAAGGGCTTTCGTGTATTGTGACTTTTGTCCGATTTCGAGACGCGATCCCGGGGCCGGCTTGAGCCGATTTTGGATTTTTATTTAAAAACTTAGTATTTCCTTATGGAATGGTTTCCTTTAGCCCATATTGATCGTATCATACTGTTTGTGGCTATATTCGGGACTTTTTGAGGCCGATTTGCAAGGAAAAGGAGTGTTGGAGTAGAGTTGTGCTCGGATTGAGGTAAGTAACACTTCTTAACTTGGCTTTAAGGGTTCGAAACCCCGAAGTAACACATGCCAAGTGACGAGTGTGCACCGGTAGAATTGTGGCCTAGTCGATTCCATATCACTGTATAGTGGATTTTCTTGTTGATATTCGTGTTTCCATCATGTGATAAAGTAATTAAGTTGTTAATCATGCTATATGCCAATACTGTTGGGACCCATAGTGGTCGTTTCTTGTTGTTGACTTGTTATTTTCATTGAAATTTCGTACTCAGTCATATCCATTCATTACGTATCATATCTTAGTCTCTGTTTCTATTTATTGATACATCATATCATTGTTTTCGGGCTAGTTTCATGACATTGTGAGCCCGTGAGAGAGAGACTGGAGATATTGATGACTGAGTGAGGCCGAGGGCCTGATTATGAGTGACATTTATGGGATCGGGCTGCACGCCGCAACGAGTTTTACTGATTTATGATAGCGCTTGGGTTGAATGATCCCCTCCGGAGTCTACACACACCCCTAGTGAGAGCAGTTGATTTATATTGAGGGATGGATCTTCCCTGGACATGGATCTTGTCTGAAGCATTTATACCTGGGGATGGATCTTCCCAACGGGCTGGATAGGCCCTACCCAGTACTGAGCGACTGATGGTCACTTGATGTATACATTCCCGGATGGATCTTCCCTGGGTCGGATCGGCCATACAATACCGAGTGATTGAGCATTTCAAGAGAGTGAGCACATGAGGCTTGTAGCATGGTGCAGCGCATACAGCATGTGCATTGACATGTAGAAGTAGAGAAGTTATATTCCTCATATCATTCTGATTTGATCTATCTTACTGTATTGAGTTTTACTGTTGAACTTGAAAGCATGCATACGTTTCTGCACTGTTATTTCTATATTGAACTGTATGGGTTGTGATCGTCACTACTTTCAGTCCAAAGTTTGGATTTGTTCCTTATTGAGTTGGTTTTACTCACGCTACACCCTGCACCTCGTGTGCAAATCCAGGTGCTTCCGGTCACGCCGGCTGCTGAATTGTGGAGTCAAGATCCTTGGAGATTATCGAGGTAGTTGCATGGCGTTCGCAGACCTTGACTCTCCTTCCTTGTTTTCATTTATGTTTCAGTTCTTATTCTCTAGACGTTGTATTAAACCTTATCCCTGTATAGATGCTCATGTACTCTGTGACATCCCGATTTTGGGAAAGATTGTGTATTGAGTTACGAATGTTATTATGCTTTTAAAAGGTTTTCTTTAACTATTAATTGCTTCTGTATTATTCAAAGTTTTTGTTGTGTTGAGATGGTTAAGTAGTTGGCTTGTCTAATTTTACAATAGGCACTATCAAGACGGGTTGATTTTGGGTCGTGGCAAGTTGGTAGTCAGATTCAGCTTTACATCATGTGAACTTTTTTTGTAAATTGAATCAAATCCTTCACCTTGGGATATTAAAAATGAATTAAATGTAAAACATTATCTCATATCAATACTCTAAACACTAAAGCCTTGAATTCCTTTTCAATTTCTTTTGTGGTACAGTACGTAGTCCTATAATTGGTCTTTGTCAAAATGGAAATGACAGCCATCTTTCCGAACTTTCAAGTTTATATAAGTTTTTAAATTTATAATTTGTTTTTTTCCCGTTAAGCATTAGGACGACATTTAGAGCATTAACGCAGTATTCAATATTTCTTGCTTACAACGGCTTTTAACGTACCTTGAATTCAGAAATGATCATTTACTGGATTGCACTATTGCAGTATGTCTTTCATCCAAGTAAGTAAATGAATTTTACATCAACTACTTCTAAGTAATCGGACTAATAGAAACAGTTCCATTCTATGAGTTAGAAAATTATAATTAAAACAACGGAAAAGGTCATATGCCACTGAACTATGTGAATTAGGACATATATGCTCTTCGTTAATAGTTTGATACATACATGCCTAATCCATCCAATACTTGTTCATTCATGTCCGTAGTTTAACGGAATCACTATTTTGCCTTTCGTAAATAACTAATAACCAGACGCAACCAAAATCTGCTGACCCGATCCGTTAGGACCCGACCCACCCTTATTTTAAAGATATTTTTTGATATATTATTTTTGTTTGATTGAGAAATTGTGTGATAATCATATTTATTTATTTGAGTAATTTGATAATCGATTTTTTTTTGTTATACATCATTTCGGGAAGTAAACCTACTAAAAGTAGTAATTGAAATTTTTGTTTATATTTTAATAATATAATATTGAATTAGTTTGTGCTTCAATTAGTTTGCCATCGATTTTTATTTTTCTCACAATCTATTTGTATTTTTCACCTATACAAATACAAATAATTCTGTGTCCACTATAACTTAACTTGATGGTTCCGTTTAATAAGTGATCATTATATGATTGATTCTTAGTTTATTGGATTATTTTTTGCATTACAAATTTGTTATGAAATAATTAATAACTTGTTAAAACAGTGGTACTTCTTTTCCATCTTTATATTTTTTTTTTTGCTCCATCATCTTTGATATTTGATCCAACAGACGACATAGTCTCGTTTTTGTCTCGGGTCAAAATAGCATGGGCTAGCCAGTTTTTGGATTGATCATTCAAAAATAGTCAGCGTTTGCCAAGTTATTGAAAATAGCCACTATTTTGCTGCAACAGAGACCAGTCTAGTATAATATACTGGAGTTACAATATACTTTGGTGGAACTCTTGTATATTATACTGGAGTTCCAGCAAAGTGTAGTGAAACTCCAATATATTATACTGGAGTTCCAGTATATTATACAGAAATTCCTGTATATTATGCTGGAGTATTTTCCGGATTTTGAACAGTTTTTCGTTAAGATTTATCTTTACATGAAAAATGACTAAATTTTAATGACTTTTGAAACTGTGACTATTTTACGGTGACCACTTGTAAATCTAGCTATTTTTGAATTTCTCCCTATTCTCTGTCATCAATCATTAATTACAACATTTTTGTTGTCATAAATTGTCACTATTAGTTGTCAAACAAGAAGCAACATGGAAAGTAAAAATTAATTATCTTTGTCTCATTTTATATCAAAATGTTACTTCTTCTGTGACATTGTTAATATTTGAGGAGTTAAACTAAAAATAAATTTTTTGAGTATGATTTTTATATTTTCAATTATAAAATAATAATTTTGGTTGGGTCCGATTATTAATTGTTTAAGAAAGACAAAATAATGATTCCGTATGTGTCAAACTATTAACAACGGATATATCTGTCCTAATTCGCATAGTTATATCTCTTTTCCGATAAAACAAAGTAGATAATGAAAAAAAATTATGATATAAGCTAGAACTATACATTGATCGTAACAAGAAATTGCCTTTATATCCCTCAAATGATGGCATGAATTAGGCATTCATTTATTCAATTTGAGAAAGTTGATGCCTTTCAAATCATGTACATGATAAAGTAGTAATAATGGGAAAAAGTATTTTAGTTTTCCTACGTTTTCCCAAGCTACGCCTACCAAAAAAGTGAAAATATACAAATAATGTGGCTTCTTCTCTTCCAGGAAGACAAATAAATAAAGGGGAAGAGATATACTTCTTCAAGGCAAGAAAACAAGTAATACCCCTGTTACCCATTGCTTTCTTGTCTTTTCCCCTCTTATTGAACGACCATCTACGTCTATCAGCTTTTGCTCTAAAGGAAAAAGAAAATAAAAGTAAAGAAATAAAAAAGCCTATTTCTAAAAATAAATTATAATAATGGCATTTCCTATAACTAGCTCTTGTTGAAAGTGCCACTAACCATGACACCTCTTTGACCAAGAATGATTAACACTGCCTTACACTCTTTATTGTCGTTACATAGTTTAAAGGAGGGCTTCTTTCTTCTTTTCAAAAATTTCTAATTTCATCATTTTGTTGTGTATCTTGTGCATTTTGTTATACCATATAAGATCTTGGGCGATATTTTGAGTTTATATCGTGGCCTAAATTCTTATTAATTCTTAACTCGTTAACATGGAACCTAAACCTTTGACAATTAGTGGAGTAAGGGTGTGTTTGGTATAACAGAAAATATTTTCTGTGAAAAATGTTTTTCAAGAAAGTGTTTTTCAAGAAAATACTTTTTTGGAAAATAAGTAGTAATCTTATTTATTTTGTCGGTGTTTGGTACGCAAATTAAGGAAAATGATTTTTCAAGAGTATTCATAAATAATCTAGGTATAATAGACATGAAGCCATAAACTTTCGCCAACCACCTTCCGAACCCACAAATTTCATAAGCTTCC
Source organism: Nicotiana undulata (assembly GCA_005239495.1). Taxonomy (NCBI): domain Eukaryota; kingdom Viridiplantae; phylum Streptophyta; class Magnoliopsida; order Solanales; family Solanaceae; genus Nicotiana; species Nicotiana undulata. The sequence continues at coordinate 8,514 of MDKH01240604.1, read as the reverse complement.
GAACCGCTAAACTTTCGAAACCGCGAAAATTCGACCTGTAAACTTTATAAATTCTAAATCCGTAAGCTTCCAAATACATAAACCTCTGAACTCATAACTTTGGAACTTGTAAAATTTGAATTTAAACCGAAAATAAAAAAAAACTAAAATTGAAAAATATATTAGAACAATATTTTTTTTCGGGGTGGGGGTGAAGGGGTAGTAGGGTGGATGGTAACGGAAAAACTGAAATTTGAAAGGAAAAAAAACCTTTTTGGAGAGAGGGGGTGGGGTAGGTAGGTGAGGGTGGGGAAGGTTGAGAAGAAGTTTAAAAAATGTTTTCCCTTCTCTTGATAAGGAAAATATTTTCCTCGAATTGGACGAAAATAAGTTTATAAGGAAAATGTTTTCCAAAACATTTATGTCAACCAAACATGAGAAAATTTAAAAATATTTTTCGAAAAATATTTTTCTTCTTACCAAACACACCATAAATCAAGGCCTAATATCTTTAGAAACCGTCATTTGGCTAAACTCAGGATGTTATTTATTTCCCTTCATAGATTAGTACTTAAAACCTGGCAAAAATTAAGAATTTGTATGTAAAAGAATTTTTTTTAATTATATCTGTGAGGCTCTACATATTACTAGTATAGAGAAGAAGAAAAAAACAAGTCTAGTAATGATTTTTTGGAATATAGAAAGAAAGAAAGGAAGAAGGGAAGTATTTGAGGGTTGGAGGTGTTAGGATATGGGTCTCCGGAGATAATTTATTGCATTATAACTCTCAAATAATGCTTAATTTATTGCTTTCTGACTCTTAACTCTCAAATAATGTTCTACTACAAAAGCTCATTTGCTAAGTGGTGGGTGGACCCTCTCCTCCATGGCATTCACCAACTAATCAACATCAAGATTTGGAAAACATAGTAGAAATCCATTTGCTCCTCTTTATTATCTACTCCCTCCCATCCACGATAAATGATTTTTTTGGTTTTTTTGTGGTTTAAAATAAGTAATTTTTTTATATTTCAAAAATAAATTAATTACTTTTTTTCTATATTATTCTTGAAGTAAATAATATTAGACTATGTATTAAGAGTGTTTATGTGAAAAGATAATAAAGATTAATATGGCCAATTTCATTACTAATTAATATTAAAAGGTGAATTCTTAATATGTATAAAAATAACCAAAAAATCTCTTATTTTTTAACGAAGGAAGTATGTACTAAGTTTACACTCGCGTTTATTACGCACAGTATAATAATAATCCTCATTTAAATATTTATGAGCTATATCAATACACATTTAAAGTAGGTCTGCAAAATATGATGTTATCATTTGTATTAAGACGACTAACCATCATAGTAATCATAGAAATACGTAGTCTCATAAAACTCTAAATAATTACATAAAGTTTATTAGTAGTTGTTATTTATAAAATGTGAAAGTTCTTTCATCATAGAGTACTAAAATGAGATAAAAACTAAAACACTATAATTTAACAAACGGAAAAGGGCCAAAATTATTCCTGGATTATTGAATTTGGTACAAGAATACCTTCCTCCCACTTATCTTGCAAAATTTGCCCCTGCCGTTTTCTTTTAGACTAAAAATTACCGTTATAACCAACAGCCCTGTCCTTTTTTTCAAAGGTATAATTAACTATTACGTGTCATATTGCTATTGGCATAATTTAAACCCACCCCAAATTAGATGAACCCACCCGTAACCCAAAAGTTGACCAGCTCTTAATTTTCTCCAAAACCCTTCCAACACAACTTTCTTCTTGTACTCGTCTGAGATAGCCGATGACTCCACCACACTGATTGCTTTTTTCTTTTCTTACCTCATTTTTCCTAAAGGGTGATAATAAAGCTCGCGACATCATCCACAGTAAAAACTAAAAACAAAAGTTTGGATCACTTGTTAGACAACACACAGAAACATGGTCACGTGTCGAAATGAGTTTTCAACGATTGTTATAATTTCTTGTTATCATAATTTTAGCCACTTTAATTCACCACAATACAAGCATGATATCAAGCTTTCCCACTCAATTCATCAAAATGGAAGGAATCGCATCAACAAGGCGAGGTCGAGTCAACGACAAGAACAAGAAATTAGCAGCAACTTTGACTCATAAAGCTCATTATAAAGTTATCTTTATCGAGTTCACCAGTTTCGCAATCTTCCATCATTTTTCTGCCGACTTTTACCGGATATCGACTTTGTAGAAACTCAATTTCTGTAATAGCAGTTTAGGTGGCTCCATTTCCTCCGACTCCTCGTCTATATGTTCACATCTACTATTCTTGAATAGTATTTTTTAAATTACTTCGTTTGTAAGCGGTGGAGTTTATAGCCAAGTTTGATAACCTGACATCCCTCAATGGTAATTTCAAATAATTTCTCCATTGATATTCCAGCGAGTTTAAGCCGGTTACCCATATTACAAGAGGTCGGTAGTGCCAACAATGTCCTTAATGGTTCGGTTCCTGACTTCTCACCGAATTGACACAATTGTCCATTTTCTCAAAAATCCTTTTCTTTACCTCGAAAATACGAGCAACACTTAAATTTGATTTGTGATTTTAAAGATATGTGATCCAGTTTAGTATAAATTAATAAATAAGAAATATAATATATAGATGAAAGAAATAAATGAACCAAACCAGTGTTACTTAAGCGGTATCGACCTCGAGCTCGCTGATCTCGAGGTGAGTCAAGGACAATAAAGCAAGAATAATAAAGTTTAAAGGACAATTCTGATGAACAATGAACGAAAAGTAGAGAATATATTCTTTAGCAATGATTAGATGATCCTTACCCGATCCCGGGCCCGCTTGGTCTAAACTCGGGGTTCGGACCAAATTACGTTTACCCATTCACCCACGAATCCAAATATACAATTAGTTTTGAAACAAATGATTGGGGTCCCCTTTAAATAGAAGGGTAACCCTAAATAAGGTACATTTCACTACTAAAACTCCGGGAAAAAGCGACCGCGAAAAGCGACCAACTTTGGTCGCTAAACAGTGCAAAAGCGACCAAAAGGCAACAAAAATGGCTTGGTCGCTTTTTCGCTGGTCCCTTTACCTTAGGGACCAAAGTTGGTCGCTAATTAGCGACCAACTTTGGTCTCTAAGGTTAAAGGACCAAACATTCCGGGTATCAACAAAAGCGACCAACTTTGGTCGCTTTAATATTTTAATAATATAAATTTAACGACCAAAGTTGGTCTCCAATTTTAAATTACGTTATTTATTTATTTATTATTAAACAAAATATAGCGACCAACTTTGGTCTGTAAATTAAATTTAATATTTTAAAATCTGGACAATAGCGACCAACTTTGGTTGCTTTTTTTAAATTTTTTTAATCAAAAGCGACCACAATTGGTCGCTAATTTCAACAATTTAATTTTTTTTATTACATAAGCGACAAACTGTGGTCGCCAATTTCAAGAAAAAATATTTTTTTAATAAAATAGCGATCAAAGTTGGTCGCTATTCTAGAAATCTGGGTTAAATAGAGACCAACTTTGGTCGCTTTTGCCTAGAATTTTTTTCCATAGAATAGCGACCAAAGTTGGTCGCTTTTCTGGGTATTATTTTGGCAGAAACTGTCTATTTTGGCAGATACACCACCTGCCAGCATACCAAATCCTATTACAACAACAACAACAATAAGAACTACAACATTACGAACTACAACAACAATACGAACTACAACAACAATACGAACTACAACAACACAACAACAACAACACAACAACAACAACAACAACAACATTAAAACCAATATTAAAACCAACAAAGTATAAAGTTCAATAAAACTAACACATTAAACTAACAAAACTAAGTTAACACTTATTACAAGCCCATTCGAAAACGGACCAAAGTTCTATTGTCTAGTTCAAAGTATATAAAAGTACTCAATGATTATTTCATTCTACATCATTATCATCACCGTCTGATGAATCTTCATTATCAAGACGGTAATTAGAAGGGTCATTTTGTGGAGGACGAGAAGAACGATCACGGGGAGGACGGGAGGAACTAACATGGGGAGGACGGAAGGACCGCTCACATTCAAGGTGAGCCTCTAGCGATGACTCGCGAGACGGGGGAATCGGAAAAACTCCAGAAGCTAGGAGAGTTTTGAGCTGAGCTTGCATGCCAAGGTACTGAGCTTGCATGCCAACGTACTGAGCATCTCTAAGCTTTTCTCTTTCCTTGGACGCTTGTAGCTCGGTTGTGAGCTTTGTCAAAGTATCCCGCATAGCGGAGAGTCTCTCCCCATCTAGTTGCTCGCCTTGCGAGGAAGTCCCTATTCCTTGCATTCCACAGTGATAGCGATGGAACTTCTTAGTAGGAAGCTCGTATACCTTCCCTCATTTTGCACCGCCAGCCGCCTCCATCCATATTCTTTCTGCATCCTCGTCCAAAAGTTGGATTGCCTCGCCCGACCCATTAGGTGGCTGACTGCGTATGAATTTCTCCACGCCAGCTGTGAAGCGACCCTATAAGAAAAATTACATTGAATTAGTATTTGAAAATTTATATAAGAGTAAATCAAAATACTTAATGAAAAGTGAAAACTTACATGTACAGTCGATGCTCGGCCCTCGACCCACCTTTATTGATCCGACTCTTTCTTCTTCTTGACAATATGAGTCTCCTTGAATAACTCATCTTGCTTCATTGAACGCCCCAGCTTCTTTTCCTGAAAACTCATAAATTTTAGTTAATAAACATAATAGATATACTTTGAAAATTAAAATTAATTAATAAATTACATACCAATCTTCTTTTTATTGCCCCTTGGCTGATCGCACCTCCAGTGTGCAAGGAGCCTCCCATCTCGGATGCGCGAGCTTTCTTTCCTTTTTCGCTCTTCTTTAAGAACTCTGCGGTATGCCACTGCCTTTGCAGATCCTCCCATAAATGGTCAAGCAACCAGTTAGGCTTCTTGTTGAACTGTCTAGCTTTGGAGAAACTATGCGACAACCGCTTCCGAGCTTTGAGATTAAAATTTGCAGCCACCTCCGCGCTATAGCGGTGTTCCCATACACACTTGCTCTGTATTTCAAAAGTTAAATATTATATGAAAATATCATAAATATAAATAATATTAAAGCTTAAAAGAAAATTTATACCTTAAATTCATTGAAAATTTGCTCCTTCAGCGTGAATAGGAATTCGCTCCAACTCGTATAAGGGGTATCATAAAGCTTTCTGGTGGCTTTGGTGATTATCCTCGTAGTAGTATTACTCGGGATGAGTACAAACTGTACAAAACAATAACGTAAAAATATAAAATTACTCTTACCCATCACCCTCAGGAACTATGATGATCCTGCCATACTGATCATGATGCACCTCCTGGTCATCATCAGCATCATCATCCGAAACTTGTACATTAGAGGCATGTGTGGAAGGTGTAGGGGGATCAGAGCTAGTATCTCGCAGGCGAAGGCCTGAAATCGATGGAGTCGCTGATGAAGATGGTTGTGATCCCTGTGACTGCGACATCGCCGGATCGACCTGAAGCGATTGTGATACTAATGCCTGTGACCCCCTGTGATGACCAAAAAGGTCATCCTAAGTAATTTTAGCTAAGTCTGTGTTTCGAAGCCCCGAAAGCCTTCGTTAATCTCATCTCGATATGCGTGCGCAGCCCGGGCGTGTAGCCGGGAAGTCTTTAGGTTGAAATTTGATGAAAATGAAATTTTTATAATAAATAATTGAATAAAGTTGACTTTGGTCAACATTTATGGTAAACGGACCCGGACCCATGATTTGACGGTCCCGAAGGGTCCGTAGGGAAATATGGAACTTGGGCGTACGCCCGGAATTGAATTCCAAGGTCCCAAGCACGAGAAATGAATTTTTAGAGAAAATTGTTTTCAGAAAATCATAAAGGTTTTTGAAAATGAATAATTATGTGAAAACCGTGCTACCGGGCCGATATCATGGTTCCGGAGCTCGGAACATGTTTATTAAGTGTTATTTGACTGATTTGTGAAGTTTGGTGTAAAACGGACTTGAAATGACGTGATTCGGGTCAAAATTGGAAAAGTTAATCTTTGTGATGTTTTAAGAAATTTATATGAGTTTTAAGGCTTAATTCCTTGTTTTTGATGGTATTTTAGTGATTTAACAGCTTTAATAAGTCCGTAGGATGTTTTGGGAGTTGTCTGTATTTTTGGTTTTGATACCTGAGGGCTCGGGTAACTTTCGGGTAGCTAACGGGGTATGAAAAATGCTTAAAATCTGGTGTGTTTGTGATTTTCTGGTGTCCAGCGTTTTCTTCTCCGCGATCGCGGACATTTTCTTGCGATCGCGATGTGTCAGGGGTTGGGGGTGAGTAGTTGACTCTATGCGAACGCAGGGCCTCAACCGCGATCGCAGAGCTTGGGGGCCAGTGCTCTACGCGATCGCGGAAGGCCTCACGCGAACGCATAGAGTAAGTCTTGGGATGGAGGCTGGGTAGGCGTTGCACTATGCTAACGCAATCGCTTGGTCGCGATCGCGAAGGCTAGTGACCCGTGTTCCCTGCGATCGCACCCTCTTAACCGCGATCGTGAAGCTTCAGACCCAGTACTCTCCGCGATCGCGTGCCTCCTGCCGCGATCGCGATAGCCAACATCGTCCAGTTATTCTTTAAGTCCAAAAACAGAATACTCCACACGGGATTTCATTATTTTCAGCCTCCTCCTTCTTCTCCAACCTCCATTGAAGACCTCCAAGCCAATTCTTCCTCCATAGCCTCTTGGGTAAGCTTCCTAACATCGATTTCTCCCATTTTACTTCCATAATCACTAGAAATCTAGGCCTAAAATCATAAAATCAAAGTAGAAATTAAGGGTTTTGGATAGAGTTAGGTTTTTGGGAAATTTGGGTGATTCAACCTCAATTTGGGGTCGTATCTTGAAACAAATCATATATTTGAACTCGTGGGGTTATGGGTAGTCGGATTTTGGTCCGAGCCTCAGGTTTGGACCTTTTGTGCCCGGAGTCAAATTTTGGAATTTTATGAAGAATGCTTAGAAATTAGTAATTAGGCTATAGGTTTGATTTATTGAGCCATTATTGATATACTTGGGTTGATTATGTCTAGATGATACCGTTCCGGAGTCGAATTCTAAAGGAAAGGCGGTGTTAGAGGGTTGATTGCTCTATTTTTGACCCGAGGTAAGTGTTTGGCCTAACCTTAGCTTGAGGGAATAGGTATAGAGTCTTATTTGCTATGTGTAATTCATGTCCAACGTATAGGTGAGGTGACGGGTTCCTATATGTTGTGGTCAAGCATGACCGTAAGTCAAACGTGATGAATCCTACTGTGTTCTTAATATTCTCTGTACTATGAGTAATTGGTGATTTAGAAGTGATACCTTGATGTTGTTCCATGACATGGGGAGTTATTGTGTTATTTGTTTCAGTTGAGGCTTTTACTGTTGATATTGTATTTCTGATGCGAGGTTGGTTATAGCCGAGTCCCTTGCCGAGGTGATAGAATTTTATTGAGTATTTGCGTACACTTGAGACTTCTCATTGTTGATTTTCACATTATATTACTGCTTTTATATTATTTATCGCACGAGGGGACATGTCGTGCTGATTGTTTGTTATTTGTCACACGAGGGGACATGCCGTGTTGACCGTTTATTATTTATCGCACGAGGGGACATGCCGTGTTGATTGTTTATTATTTGTCACATGACTGGACATGCCGTGTTGACCGTTTATTATTTATCGCACGAGGGGATATGTCGTGCTGATTGTTTATTATTTGTCACACGAGGGGACATGTCGTGTTTGCCGTTTATTATTTATCACACGAGGGGACATGCCGTACTGATTGTTTATTATTTGTCACGCGAGGGAACATGCTGTGTTGACTGTTTATTATTTATCGCACGAGGGGACATGCCGTGCCGACGTATTACTGTTTGATGCACGAGGGGACATTCCGTGCCGAATTTGTGAGGTGATGCACGAGGGGACATGTCGTGCCTTGTGTTATTCATTATCTGTTCTGAGGTGTTAAATTCCTATTTTTTTTACTGTTACATTTCAGCTGTTACCCTGTTCCACTATGCTAGTATTTGCTGCCCCTTTTACCCTCAACATGTTCTCCCCGTATCTGTTTTTACTTGCTTAATTCCGCCGATATCTTTCCTGTTATTATATAGAATTGTGCAGGTACATATATTGTTGTCAGTCCTAGCCTCGTCACTACTTCGCCTAGGTTAGGCTCGACACTTACTCAGTACATGGAGTCGGTTGGACTGATGCTACACCTGCACTTCTTTATGTTGTGCAGACTACGCAGCCGGTGGTCACTGACGGTCAGATCATTTCATCAGTTCATTCAGGAGACATCGAGGTAGACCCACAGACTTTCGTGGGCCTTGGCATCACCTTCTACCATTCACTTTCAGCTCTGTCTTATCTTATAGTTCCAAAGACAGTCATATGTACTTATTTTCAGACCTTTGTTTTAGTAATTTCTTAGACAGTTCGTG
>MDKH01196896.1:0-23300 GCA_005239495.1 Nicotiana undulata | reverse complement strand
AAATACATACAACATTTACCAACGTGGATCATGATTCCGAACCGTACCATTACTTACCCAAAAATACATATTTACACTACCCACATTGTGTCTACGGAGCCTCTACGAATACTAGATACATAACATTACCTGTTGGCAACAAGGCCCCGGCTATACCTTACAATACACAATAGACTCAAAAGAAGGTGGCGTGAACCGCACATGGCCCGAGAGGAAGTGGGGCTCACCAATACAGCTGACGGAACGGAGATGGGGCACTACTGTCGGTGGGCTGAATTACCTGCTATGGAACCACCTACATTCATCATAAGAATGTAGCTCCCCAGGCAAAAGGGACGTCAGGACACTTGAATTGTATTGGTATGTATGAACAAACTTCAGCTCAAGTACAATCAATCGATACACAGATAAGAAAAAGGACAGTAATATGACCAATAATCAAAACACACGGAAAGAGACAATCAAAGTCAACAATTTTACAATCTCTCCTTTTTCCTTTCGAACACCACCATATTCACGAGTTTCATCAATTTCAAATCAATAGTTATAAAGATCACTTTTTCACCCTTATTACCTCGACCACCCTTATCACCACAACCCACACTTTATTACTTCGTGTTGCGGCGCGCCCGACCCCGCCTGACAATTTGCACCCTTATCACCACAACCCACACTTTATTACTTCGTGTTGCGGCGCGCCCGACCCCGCCTGACAATTTGCACCCTTATCACCACAACCCACACCTTATTACTTCGTGTTGTGGCGCGCAACCCGACCCCGCCTAACAATTTATATTTCAAAAACAACACCACCAATAAGTTCATCACAACAACAACAACAACAAACAATTTCATCATAAGAACTTTCCTTATAGGGATTCCAAATTCAACAACAACACCAAACAATTTCATCACATGGGCCTTCCTTTAAAGGATCACAAATTCACATTAAGCAAGTCGTTTACTTGGGCTCAAGGCACCCCGAACTTTCAACAAGCAGCAATTTAAGCACAAGGTGTTGCCATAACCGTTCAACTTATTTACAATGCTTCATATCAATAACTTTAAACAACTACCATCTTTGCACATAGTAAAGTAGGCACGCCAAATCACAATTCGAAATCTCATCTAACACAATGGGGTAGAAATCAACTAGACAGTCAATTCACATATTTTCATATAAGTACACATAGCGTATGCTTACCACAACAAGAGGGATTTTACAAGGGTTAAAGTTAGCCTTACATACCTCAAAGAGCTTTTCCATATCTTTGGACAATAAACCACCACCTCTAGCAACAACAATCTATAAGGAGATAGCGGAAATCGATTAATAATTAGGAAGATTACCCATGGTGTAACTCTCTTAGGAATTTAATCAAACACCAAATATGTGAAGTAGACTACAAGGTTTAGAAATGAAAATTCCTTCTTCCCTCAACCAATTTTACCATGAACTACCCAAATTAGTTCTTTAACATCTCATACTACAACTTAGTCCCACATGCATGGCCTATTTCTAACCCTCACAACATATTTGAACTCTTAACTTCTTGCATGAAGTATTTTGGAAGTAGAACTTACCCGGATGGAAGACAATCTAAGATTATCTGTCTTGATTCTTGAAGACTTGAGAAAGGTTTGGATGATTATGCAGTTAGGCCCCTTCTTTCTCTCTCTATTTGCTCTCATCTCTCTCTAAAATCAGTAGAAAATGACCCCAAATGAAGCCCTTAAACCTATTTATGAAAATGGGGTGGGGTTATAAAAATAGGAAAAATAAGCCTCCATAACAGGGTCTGCGATCGCAGAATTGACCGCAGAACAAACATGCGGGCCGCAGAGTGCATCGCAAAGTAGCTTCCTAAAACTGGGCTACACTGGCCAAGTCTGCGACGTATCTGCGATCGCAGAGTCAACATGCGACATGAAATGGGATCGCAGATTTGACACAGGATCGCATTCTTCCAGCCTTTGGTAATTGTACCATAACTTTGTGTAGGAATGTCCAAATGACAAACGGTTTGAAGAGTTGGAAACTAGACTCCGAGACATTTCATTTGATAGGTTATTTAGCACATAATACTTTATACATAATTAGATATGCTCCTTCAAAGTGTGTACTAGTGCAAATACCTTTGGAATTTTAGCCTATGATAAATTTTTCCCATTTGGCTTAGCCTTAGGCTTCCCCTTGAACCTCGCATCACTTATTATATGACTCATACCCTTATTCACAATATTCAATTCACTTACATCATATTTAAAGCACATAAAATATTACAATTAGTCTACCTGGCACCCTGAATCCTATATTGCTTAGCAAAATTTTCCGGGGCCTTACATTCTCCCCTGCTTATGATCATTCGTCCTCGAATGAGAGATAGAGTCTGACCCAAATACCTAACATAACATATCTCTTTTCTATCCTACCTTAAGTCCCTAAATTTTAACTAACTCCCAAACTAATTGATATATAATCAAGCAAAAAATATTTTCCTTCCACGACACTTTCATCCTTCAAGGTGGCCTCCTCGACTTACAAGCTCTGCCATAACACATTCACGGAAATAATATCAACTCCCAAACATACATAACAAGGATGACAGATAGAAACCTCGCATGAGTTAACTATCCATTAATTTACCTTTAATGATTTCCACTGTACAATTTGCATTCCACCGGACATTACAATTCAGCCCACAATTCCATCACATGGCATCATACCATCAAGGATATCATTTCATAGTAACCAAACAATCATGAGTTCATAATAGTCCCTACCAGCCACTAATGTAATCACGAAGGTGTTCATCAACAAGAATATAATTTCATTTCAATCAACAATCCATATGAAGTCAAGCCACGATGATTCTTGCCAATAATGCATCATATAAATATTACCATGATCATATAGTTCAATCAAATCGATTCACACCCTTCTTTTATCACTACCTTCTTAGACATAAACGTATGAAAACACAAAGTACATGAGGATTAGTTACGGGGAACATCATACTTCTAGTGCAACCTAATGGGAAAAATTCTCTTATGTACCCTTCTTTATCAATTCACATAACATCTATAGGGGAAAATTTTGAGAATAACCTGTTTACCCTCCTGAATTCTAAATCTCTATGCGAACACCCAAACTAAACTCGTGGTGACCTTCATGATTACTCTAAGATGTGCCATAATAAATTGACCATAAAATTACCTACCGAATATATGAGATCAGAGGGTGACTTTGACACATTTGAACTTTCAATACCAAAATAGGCCAAATACAGTGAGGAGCAACGAAGTTCAAGATTGGGCTGGAATTATTCAGGGATCCATTAATGTGCTCAGCAGAGTATTTTATGAGGTTAGATGCTAAGAGAAATGATGATATATATTAACGATGCCGACATGGTTTATCCCAGGTGACTACATCAATTATCAGATAAGTTAAGCATAGTGGTAACTATTAGTCTTAGATAAGGTGGATACCATGTATGTGGACCTAAGACTTTAAAGAACTGATCAAGTAGGATGCACCAGTTGTGTCTTTGAGTGTAATGTAAATAATTGAGCTCAAATATTAAGAATCTTGCAACATGGGTGTGATTGAGGCCGCAAATGAACTACGTGAAATTTGATTTCACTCCTAACAACAAGCGACACAAGGACTCTATGCCACAGGCGCATGAGGATGGAAAATGAGTCATCTACTTATGAAGTTATCATAATTCGAACAATCTACCCCTCCCCAATGCGGTGGAATGCAAGAGGTAGCAATAATTCCCCATACATGACCATGACGTTGTCAATACTCCTAGAATCCGAGTGAGTAGAAAGTCACATAACCTCATCAAATCTGACCCATTTAAGACATTTGAAAAGGTGACACACTTTGATTTGAATTCATGGCAATTTAAGCTTGAACTTTAAGGAAAATCATTACTTTTGGAACCCATGAGACATGCCATAGTAGCCCTAGAAAATCATCAACAATGGCGAGAAAGTACTTAAAATCATTACGAGCTAGTGTAGAATAAGGCCTCGAAGTGACCATATGAATAATTATGAAAGGGTGAGAAGTTTTGATGCACTTATCGGAGAAGAGTAACCCAAGTTACCTAGTCACATGGACAAGCAGAGCAGGCAGATGATCGTTTAGGAGAAAATCTCACAAGGGGAGCGAGCAATATCTTTTTATCATAACAAAAGGAACATACCCCGACCCTCGATGCCATAAGGCATAAAATTTGATTCACAAGGAGAGTCACCAGATGAAAATAGATAGTAAGGCAGCACAACTAAGAACACCATTTGGAATCAACAAGCTTAAACAGAGTTGAAGACATTTAGAAGTCTGTGGTACGGGAAAATTTGCCCACTCCCAGGGCGCTTGTAGAGTAGATAAAAATGAGGTTAATTTAATCAGATCATATAGTTGGATAACTAGTTGAGAAATTGAGATGATATCGCATTGAAGATTACGGGTAAACAACACATGATTCAAGACAAATGAAAAGAAAGTGAGAGAGCTTATAGAAGTGACCTTTACATTGTAACCACAAGGAAAAGTGATAATATAAGGGATTACGAGGACCTTTACGTTTTTGAAAGAAGATCTCCGAATATAGTCACATAATGTATAGCTCCAAAATTTAAAAATCCACTTATGTTTAGCAACTATGCTTCGCAACGAAGCACTACAACACACTTCTACACAACCAATTATTACCAACCAAATTGGGAGATGCTATAAGGCTTGGGCGAGAGAAAGGCTTGACATATGAATGTGTTACTAGGTGTGTTTCTCCTTGGTGAACCCCAAAACTAAAAGGTGAGAGTTCGACTGGGAAGAGGATTGTTGGATTAGCACAGGCATAGACGATTCAGACATTGCGACATGCTATCAACCCTTGATGAACTTGAAGTGAAGTGGGAACCCATGTAATTTGTGGCATTTATTAATCCATTTACCAGATATCTAGAAGTATTTTAAAATTAGAGCTACTCTTTCTGGTTCAGAGTTCAACCTTTAGAAATAGTGCTTCTAAGGGAATATGATTGAGAAGGGATGATATAACTGATAGTGAATAAAACAGGCTCCTAGTTAAAGTAAGAGGATGGATTGACTTTCCCCCGCCATCTATAATTCTATATCCTTGATTAGTTATGGTAGAATACTGAAAAACCTAGTAATATCAGAGGACTGAAAACTAGCTAACTAGAAAATAAAGGTATTGTTACATCTATCCCATTTTCTAGGTTCAGCGGAATTGGTGAAGAATTTGGATGGATTACTAATTAATAAAAGAAATTGTATTTCTATGTACCAGGGACACAATTATGCTCTTCCTTCAGCCCTCGAAATTGGAACTGAGAAATGGGTCATCAACAAGGGGAAAGCCGGGCATGTCAGATGAACTAACAAAAAGGAAACTTGAGGTTTTAGGAGTAAACACAATAGCTTCACGGCTAGTGGAGCCACTACAAACATAAAACATCAGCTGGATTCGTAGCAACATGGAGCAATTAACATATAACGACACTTAAAAAAGTATTATGCAATCCAAAGGAGGAGCGGAAATGCTCGTCTTCCTTATAACCAAGAAGAAGAACATCCTTCAAGAATAAGATGAGCAACAAGAATAAGATGAGCAACAAGAATAAGTAGCACGATCCAGCTGCATGGAGGCTCGACGGACCCTAGCTTCGATGGAGATTTAATAATGTTTAAAAGCAATTGAGCAGACCAAATTTAGAAAATAACCTTTCGGAGAAAAGGGAGATTCTCGCCAAGCAAATAAAAATCTAGCCGATTCCGACCACTAGGCCAAAACGGAAGCATCAACAAAGATAGAGCGAGGCAGTACCATACTAGAGATGATGATGAAACAAAGCAAGATCTTCACCTATACCAACGTTCAGATTGAAGCAGAAACCCGAAGAAAAGGGCCAAGAAAAGATACCTTTTTATTTTGTGCGAGCATATGATAATGGTTCAACCCTTCATTCGATAAGAAATTCTTCGGGTATAGTCCCTTGATAGAGTTTAGAAAGGCACGTTGGAAATGGTAATTCTATAGCCATAACTCAATTCAAGGACATGATTATAGATCTCGATGTCATAAGAGATTGCATATAAGGAAATTTGCGGTGGGGTGAATTCACGAAATATTGGATCTTGTTCAAAGAGTAGGTGCATGCAATGGTTTGTGACTCAATATTTATTAAGACCATCCCTATAAAGGTTCTTCAATATGGATGTACATTTACAACAAGAGCACGTTGGTACCATACCGATATACTATAGGATTTGGTGGTGCAAGGACATGAATAGGGACAAGAGCACTCCCCTCTTAGCGATAGGTTCTACCAATCCCTCCACAGCTCAATACATTCTCCTAACAAGCCCTTGGGCATTCCCTTCGGACTCAATGGTGGGATCATTCCCTCCTCATGGCTTCAAACACTCGAATTATGGTATCATGATTACTCATTTTGAGAGTAAGGCTTGGAGAGAAAACTAACTCCCTAACTTGAGCTCTATCGCACGATTGGAGTATCAAAGAAGGGTGAAATTCCTAAATGTCCATGTTGCCCCCCTAATTATAGATGTGGTCGACAACACACCGATAAGAAGGGCTCTACCAAACACGGCTCCGAGACATCCTAGGACACTTTAAAACCTTAGGCTCTGATACCAAGTTTGTCACGCCCCAAAACCAAGGGACACGACCGGCGCTTAACCGGAGGACCCCAGTCAAGCGGACCTGGAATTGCCTTTCCTATCCCACGCTTTACACCGTGATTTCAATATACATTATTCATGTGAAATGGCCATTTATAACTTTAGCATAAACTTACAACTTGAATTCATTTCTACTTTTTATCATTACCAACATATTATACCAAATACATACAAAATACATACATCATTTACCAACGTGGATCATGATTCCAAACCGTACCATTACTTACCCAAAAATACATATGTACACTACCCACATTGTGTCTACGGAGCCTCTACGAATACTAGAAACATAACATTACCTGCTGGCAACAAGGCTCCGGCTATACCTTACAATACACAATAGACTCAAAAGAAGGTGTCGTGAACCGCACATGGCCCGAGAGGAAGTGGGGCTCACCAATACAGCTGACGGAACGGAGAGGAGGCACTACTGTCGGTGGGCTGAATTACCTGCTATGGAACCACCTACATTCATCATAAGAATGTAGCTCCCCCGGCAAAAAGGACGTCAGGACACTTAAATTGTATTGGTATGTATGAACAAACTTCATCTCAAGTACAATAAACCGATACACAGATAAGAAAAAGGACAGTAATAGGACCAATAATCAAAACACACGAAAAGAGACAATCAAAGTCAACAATTTTACAATCTCTCCTTTTTCCTTTCCAACACTACCATATTCACGAGTTTCATCAATTTCATATCAATAGTGATAAAAATCACTTTTTCACCCTTATTACCTCGTCCACCCTTATCACCACAACCCACACCTTATTACTTCATGTTGCGGCGCGCAACCCGACCCCGCCTGATAATTTGCACCCTAATCACAGCAACCCACACCTTATTACTTCGTGTTGCGGCACACAACCCGACCTCGCCTGACAATTTATATTTCAAAAACAACACCACCAATAAGTTCATCACAAATGCAACAACAACAAACAATTTCATCATAAGAACTTTCCTTATAAGGATTCCAAATTCAACAACAACACCAAACAATTTCATCACATGGGCCTTCCTTTCAAGGATCACAAATTCACATTTAGCAAGTCGTTTACATGGGCTCAAGGCACCCCAAACTTTCATCAAGCAGCAATTTAAGCACAAGGTGTTGCCATAACCGTTCAACTTATTTACAATGCTTCATATCAATAATTTTAAACAACTACCATCTTTTCACATAATAAAGTAGGCATGCCAAATCACAATTCAAAATCTCATCTAACACAGTGGGGTAGTAATCAACTAGACAGTTAATTCACATATTTTCATATAAGTACACATATCGTATGCTTACCACACCAAGAGGGATTTTACAAGGGTTAAAGTTAGCCATACATACCTGAAAGAGCTTTTCCTTAAGTTTAGACAATACACTAACACCTCTAGCCATAACAATCGCTAAGGAGATAGCGGAAATCGATTAATAATTAGGAAGATTACCCATGGTGTAACTCTCTTAGGAATTTCATCAAACACCTAACATGTGAAGTAGACTACAAGGTATAGAAATGGAAATTGCTTCTTCCCTCAACCAATTTTAACATGAACTACCCAAATTAGTTCTTTAACATCTCATACTAACTCTCCCACATGCATGTCCTATTTCTAACCCTCACAACATATTTGAACTCTTAACTTCTTGCATGAAGTTTTTTGGAAGTAGAACTTACCCGGATGGAAGACAATCTAAGATTATCTATCTTGATTCTTGAAGACTTGAGAAAGGTTTGGATGATTATGAAGTTAGGACCCTTATTTCTCTCTCTATTTGCTCTCATCTCTCTCTAAAATCAGTAGAAAATGACCCCAAATTAAGCCCTTAAACCTATTTATGAAAATGGGGTGGGGTTATAAAAATAGGAAAAATAAGCCTCCATAACAGGGTCTGCGATCGCAGAATGGACCGCAGAACAAACATGTGCGCCGCAGAGTGCGACGCAAAGTAGCTTCCCAAAACTGGGCTACACTGGCCTAGTCTGTGACATATCTGTGATCGCAGAGTCAACATGCGACATGAAATGCGATCGCAGATTTGACACAGGATCGCATTTTTCCAGCCTTTGGTAATTTGACCATAACGTTGCGTAGGAATGTCCAATGACAAACGGTTTGAAGAGTTAGAAACTAGACTCAGAGACCTTTTATTTGATAGGTTATTCATCACATAATATTTTATACATAATTAGATATGCTCCTTCAAAGTGTGTACTAGTGGAAATACCTTTGGAATTTTAGCTTATGATGAATACTTCCTATTTGGCTTAGAATTAGGCTTCCCCTTCAACCTCTCATCAATTATTATATGACTCATAGCCTTATTCACAACATTCAATTCATTTACATCATATTTAAAGCACATAAAATTTTATAATTAGTCTACCTGGCACCCTGAATCTATATTGCTTAGCAAACTTTTCCGGGGCCTTACACGTTTAGACAGATTCGAACTCCCAATACTCTCACTAAAAATTTAGGGTTCTGGTTCTATACTCTTTATGTTCTCTCTCATTTACTACTGGTCTTGGCCGGCTGAAAGAGAAGGCCAAATATTATAGACTCAACTTTG
Source organism: Nicotiana undulata (assembly GCA_005239495.1). Taxonomy (NCBI): domain Eukaryota; kingdom Viridiplantae; phylum Streptophyta; class Magnoliopsida; order Solanales; family Solanaceae; genus Nicotiana; species Nicotiana undulata. The sequence goes on along the minus strand of MDKH01196896.1, from coordinate 13,970 downwards.
TGGTATTATTCTGGTTTTTCTGGTTTAACTGATGAGTGACTATCCTTTGTCATATCATTTTTATGTGTTTCTAATCTGTGTTTACAATCCATCATGACTAAAACCCCTATCTAAGCATGATTCTGTCTGTCTACATGATTCTCTTATAGCCCAATAGCTAATACTGTTAGTCTGAAAATTGGTTATTTTGAATAATATGAATCCTCTTAAGAAAATATGCTTAATCTACCTCCTATGTGTTCTGAACCTATTATGAATTTGAGTACCTTTAGGATAATGTTAGAAGGTTAAATAGTCAACTAGTCTTAAACATTTGTAACTTGTATTGTTACTAGGCTTCTTGTTTTATTGTTTATATGCTTTGATAACTTGCTTTCTAATATGTCTGGGATTCATGTGAGTGTTCTGACTGTTTTGTTTTCCATGTTTTAATAAGGCTGTCCTAAATGCTAGCATGAAACACCTAGCTTAACTAGACTATTTTCCATATTTCAACTCATTTGGACTGTGTGTTTGAGCATGAACCTTGCTTGTTTTCATAACGCAATTCTGCCTACAAGTTCTGTGTTCTAAACTTTGTTTTCTTCTGAAATCAAAATTGTTTTAAAACTGTCTCTACTTTCTTTTGTATGTTGTCACTCTTTTAAAAACTCCTAACCTTAGTCCTTCAGGGTCTGTCCTCAACCACCCTAGTGTTTGCACTGCTTAGGGTCCATGTGAGACTCATGTAACTCTGACACACTAGGATTAGGATTCTAATCTCTTTTGAATCATTTATGAGTATGGGGTTTTGGAGTGAGCATTGCCCTGGGTCCCTGAGGCCTTTGGGAACATTCACAGACTAGAAACCTAGTTCTATATGTGCTATGGGTGAATCACTCATTATTGGCTATGTAGTCTATATGAAATGAGCCTCGAAGTTGATTGGTTTGAAGGCCTGGTTCCCTAGGTTTATTTGGGCCTAATAAAGGCTCCCTATAGTGTATCTTATTACTGTTATGTAATTCATTCATCACTCTGGTTAATAATTGGTAACAAACTGATTCTGAGATGTTTAGTAAAAAATGGGAACGGTTCATTATTTTCTTCGATAATTCGGGTAGAAATACTGCCTATATAATCTCAATTGTGCTGCGAATTCTGCTTACAAGTTTCATGCTAAAATCGCATGAGTTATGTGTCTGCATTTTAGAGATCCCGCCTATAGGATTTTCGTTTGAAAATGTTGATGTTGCCTATTTTGTAAAAATCGTGCAAGTACCAGATTGTGTTTGCATTTTAGAAATCTTGTCTATAGGGTTAAAATGAGTCTTGTTAGAGATCCTGCCTATAGGGTGCGTTAATGTGTCCAATAAATGTGCTAGCAATCATGCCTATAGGACCCCCAATGTTTGATTATATTGTTTTCTGGCAATATGTACAATTTTTGTCCATGTACTGCTTAATAAATATCATGCCTATAGGATTAAAATCAGTTCAAACCTAGAGATCATTCCTACAGGACATAAGTCAGTTCTGTAATTAGAAAGCATGCATATAGGATTAAAGGGAAATACAAGGCTACGAAACCTGTCTATAAAATCAGTTTGCACTTAGAAGTCATGCCTATAGGATAACAACATCATCACGCTCGTAAAGGTCATGCTTATAAAATTATACTAATTGGTTCTGAACACAATCGCCATTATCCATCACTTAGACAATATGCCTATAGGACTTAATAATAATTCTGGAATCGTAATTGTGATGAATTACTACCTGAAGTGCCCAGATATTGTACTGAATAAAATCAGTAGGCAAATAATAGGTCTTGACACTCACCTTAATGAAACCGCTTCTATATATCAGTGCTATATCCTGCCTATAGGATTTCAAGATTATAAAACCTGTAAGTCAGTTGTGTGCATTTTATGTTTATGTGGAGGTCAATATGAGCCCATATATGCTTTGTATTTGAAAGTCCTGATTGTTTTACTTGTCCCCTAGCCTTGTACATTTTTTTTAGCAACCTAGGCTTACTCAAGAACTATCCCAAATAGAGGTCCTAATACCTCTAGGGCCATAGGTGAGGGACGGATAGTGCACTCATAGGAAATAAACTAAAATCAACTAGAACGCTTAAGTAACAACTTAAAGATAGTAATCGGGTAGCAGAAGATGATAGTTTGTGCTCGCTAATTACTTTGAGTAACACCATGACTTGAGAGAGTAACAAAGTATTGCACGGGGTGATCCTTTAGGAAAAAACACTTAGGATCCCCCCCACTTTGTTTTAAAATAAATCGTTTATTTTATTTGTCAAAACTGCTTCCTTTCCCTTAGACTAATTCGCTTAATTTATGTTCGGCCGGGACCCACCGTTGTGGACCTCGAGGGGAGCCTAACACCTTCCCCTCAAGGTAATTTGAGCCCTTACCCGATCTCTGGCGATGTAAAATTGAATAGCATGAGTTATATGCGCTAGGTGCCCTAACGCACCATAATCCGTAAGGTGGCGACTCTAAACCAATTCGTTTTCCGTACCATCTCAAAAGGAGTTGTCGAAAAATGTCGAAACCCGATTTCGCGAGAAAAAGGGGGAGCGACAGCATGGCGACTCTGTTGGGGATAATTTTTAGGCTCTTACCATAACATACTTGTTTTGTGGATTAGTCTTTTCAATAAGCATGCCTTTATTATTTTGGTAATACATGCGCACCCCTTTCCCGTCCCACTCTATGTGAACCTATATTCATTCATTTATGCTCACTAGGTTTCTCTTTTCTGTTTTATTACTTGTTACCATGGAAACTGACTTTTCTCCTTATTTTCTTAAATGCCTTTACAATAATTAAATACTGCATTTTATCATTTTTCATCATGGAAATACTTGACAACATGTTATTTATTTTTTGCATAAATCATTCTCAACATCATATTCCACTCGTGCGTAATACCATAGCAACACTTGATGAGTGTCTGCACTCTTCCTATATCGCCCTTTTGAATTTGGAAAGACTTATTTGCGGTAAATCTAGTGGATCAGCGTGCAATCGACGGTTTCATGCCTTTCCCCCTCAAGTTGTCCGCTTGAGGATACCAGTCTAGACTTCTATAGAAATCTCACTTTGATAATAACTGTACATGCATCATGGTCAAACCTAGCCTGGGCTAATATGTTGTCCACATAATAACTCTTTAAGAATAAACCTTGTCCAAAGTACATCGGGGTTTTCATAATCCCAGCAGACGCAACCACGATTTGTGCATTATTTGGAGAAATAAATGTCAATATGCTAATCATTAATGTATGAGTAGTCGAATCCGGAGGGGTAAAGGGTCTAACTCTGTTTGTTTTGCAGAAAATGAGGCACGAAGTCCCCAGGTTCGGCATGGTCTGAAATATACATCCGTTATTGCTTGATTGGTGGGAAGACCTTCCGTCAAGCGACAAAAATGATGTGAAAAGGGTCCTCGAAAATTTGCCTTCCTTATTAGACATCCAACCAAACATCATGTTGATCGAGGCTGCTTCTATGTAATGGGACGGAGAAAGGGTTGTATTCCGTTTTGGCAACATAGAAATGACTCCTCTTTTTGAGGAAATAGGGGGATTCGCTCGACTATCGTCCGTTTTTATAAGTACCATAAATCCTACTCCTAGGAGGTTTCTAAAAATGATGGGTCTGAGAAAGAATGACGATTTGGAGTTCCTGGAGAAGTCCTACATACCTTTTGCCTTCCTTAATGAAAGATACAGACACAACAAATCTTATCGTATCTTTCATGACAAGTTCTCCATCACCTCCCTGGGATGGATTTATCGTAGGGTTATCGTGTTCATAGTCTGCTTTTTGGGTATGATAGTGTTTCCGAGCAAAGGGGACAAGAGTCACACCAGGCTGGACATTGTAACCAAAGCTTTAATGGACAGAATCGAGGGACAAACGTACACTAATGTTCCGATGATTATAGCAGAAATATATCGGGCTTTGGATCGTTGCAAGAAAGGGTTAAAATATTTCAAGGGTTGTAACTTGATGCTGCAGATTTGGTTGCTAGAACATCTCCGAAGAGGCCAATACCACCAAGAGTTTCCATGGAGACCGTGGAATGATCATATAGCTTTCCTTCTCCCTAAAAGAATGACCTTTATCCCAGACAGGTTTGCTCAACCAGAGAATGCTACAGAATGGGTATAGTTTTTTGACAATCTGACCTAGGTCCAGGTTCATTGGATGTTTGAGTGGTTCCCCACCAATGAATATCAGATCCATGGATGTTCCGCATTTGGTATTGATAGGGTTTAAGGGAATACACCCTTATGTTCCTATAAGGATCACGAGACAAACTGGTAGAAAATAAGTCATACCACGAGTCTCCAAAATAAGTCACTACAGGGCAGAGTTTCAAGATGATGACATCCCGAACAAATGTGAAGTTCAACACATGTGGAACTTGAAGGTCATTGTGGAAAAGGACACCATCAAGCCAGATCGATACCACGCAGGGCATGTGTACTTCTACCTATCATGGTTGGACGACATCATAGCAGGAATAGTCGAGCCAGGGGTCGGTCGAGGAAAAAGAGTCATAGATGAAGATGTTGAAGCACAAGTGAAGTATAAGAGGTTGCGCAAGAGAGTTCTCGAGTCCGAAGCCAGGTATGTGGAACATCACAATACTGATATGGAATTAATTAATGAATGGAGGGAAATGGCTACTAGATCGACTGAAAGGCTGGAATATCTGGAGCATGGTTTAATGGAGTTAGAGGGGAAGGTTAGGAAAAGAGTCATAGACTACTACAATGTAGAGGGTAACGAAGGAGTAAATCTAGCGAGGGCATACTTGCTGCTGGACATGCGCGACCTGGGAAATCTGATCGACGGAGCCGAGAGAGCTAAGCCTGGAGAAGGTCCCTCTATGACCAAGTAGATTAGGATTATCTGGTTTAGAATCATTTATCGAATGTAATAAGGCAAATATCATTAGTGACTTATTTATTTATTTTCGTTTTAGATTCATCTTATTTATTACGTTAATGAAATGAGGCAATTATTCGCATTAAATTTCTCCAAATCTACTTGTTGCTAGGCCTACCTCGAGCACAACGAGGCTCCCAAATTTGGACGGGAATTTACATTTCCGCAATGTTTGTTTAAATGCTGAAAATACTTTTTACAGAATTCTTACTGACTTGGTTACTTTTTTTTGTTTTTCTTTCTTTTTGATTATTCCCATCCCCAAGGTTGGTTCACACATACTGGCATCATCAGCATATCACACCAGATCCAAAGTCCCTCCACCTCCTCCTCCTCCAAGTGTTTCGAAAAGCAAGGGAAAATCTAAGATGGACGATATTAATGGCGTCAGGAAAGACAACGCTACGCATGCTGAGAATGTGGAAACTTCTGATGGTCGGAGCTCCGGCGCTAAATGATTTGGTCTTACGACTAGAGCAAAAAATACTTGAATTTGCAAGGGGAGATTGAGCAGGTCCGCAACTTGGAAAACCTCTCCCTCACACTAAATGTCCTATACATCAACCAACCAAACACCTAAAACCCAGTACCTCCTCAAAACACACAAAACCAACGTCCGCAAAATCCTCTTGCACCCCACCAATATGCCACACCTCCTCAAAATCGTAATCCTTTACCCATACCGACACCCCTCAACACCAGCATCTCCCGACGCAATATTCGCAAACCACTTATCATACTCCTCATAATACCACACAACCTATCCCCGATCCTCAAAATTCAACTAATGATCACCACTGCACTCAAACCCCCGGCATTCACCAAAATAACTAAATATACGTAGAAACCCTACCCCACTCTATTCAACCAACTTCATATACACGAGAATCCGCCCAGAAGGACCTGCTCATTAAGAACATGGCAGAGGAGCTCAAGAAGCTCACAAGCCGAGTCGAGGGTGTTGAAGGAGGCAAATGAATGGAAGGTCTGAATTTTGAGGACCTGTGCATTCAGCCGGTGGGTTACAAACCCCCTAAGTTGGCAATGTTTGACAGAACGGGCGGTCAAAAGTGTCACTCCGCAAAGCCAAGGGACGGGACCGGCGCCTAACCGATTGAACTCGGTCAAGCAAGCCTGTTTAACCTTTCCTACCCGACTCGCTTCACCCCTGTGTTTATAGCATACATTAATTACATGAGTTAGCAAGAGACAAATCAAAAGCATAATTTCATAACATTAACCCCATTAACCTCTTTTACCGTTATCAACATTAGGTCTTCCAAAATATACATACAAGTTACAATGTTCAAGGTACAGAATCACGGTTACGAGTAAGTCCAACACTACCCATAATATATATATATATATATATATATATATATATATATATATAAAACCCACATAGTGTTTACGGATCCTCTAAGAGTTTAGAGAAATATACATAGACATGTAGGCGACAAGGCCCTGGCTATACCTCAAAACTGAACATGTACAAAAAGGGAAGCAATATATATATATCAACATACGACCCGAGAAGGAAGTGGGGCTCACCGGAACTACTGGAAGGGAGGAGGAGAAAGCACGACTATCGGCGATCGGCGCTACGTGCTACAGAACCACCTACATCCATTTAAAAAGATGTAGCATCCCCGGCAAAAGGGACATTAGTACTATTTAATAGTACTAGTATGTATGAACAAGCTCTACTCTAGATAGGATAAGCAATCAACATGGAATAATGCAAATATAGACTTCACATAACAATCCACACAATCAAAAGTTACCATGTTTCTTATCCCGTTTTGCCATCTTTTGGTTAATGTTATTTTAAGTTAATGTTGTTATTATTATTACTGAACCACCGTTTCGTTGTCACACGGAGTCCGGTCTCTGCCCGACCGGCTAAGCCATCCTAGGTGAGGCCCGAAGATCATCACATCTCATATCACCACCGTGGAAAGTTCACACGGAGTCCGGTCACTGCCCGACCGGCTAGGCCATCTCAACTGAAACAATGAGGCTAAAATCAACATCATATCACAATTTCATGTCTCCATGTGTATGTCATGGAGTCTGATCCCGGCCCAATCGGATATGCCATCTCACCCTAGGACATTCCCCATCGATTCATGAATCTTTTAGGTTACTTTGATTCACATCACACATCATTCCATTCTTTGTCTCATCTTTCATATCATTACAATCCTTTGGTTCATGTTTCATATCAATTCAATCTCTTGATTAATATTTCATCTCATTACATTCCTTTGATTCATATTTCATGCCATTCCAATCTTTCACATCTACCACACCCATCACATAAGAGGAACACACACATAGTAAAAGAGGGAACATGAAGATCACAATTCATACACTCAAATAACACAACGATATGGTAGTAACATGGAATGGCATAGAAGCAAGAATTTTCCTTATTTGGCACATAAGGCACACAAATTCCATAGAGGATAAAACAAGAGAATCATACCCGGAAAGTGAGCACAAATGGGTTTATCTTATGAAAATTAGAGTTAGTCATACATACCTCAAGTTGGGATTTTTCCTTAATTTTTATTACAATGCACCAGACCTTCTAGAACCTTCAATCTAATTCACAATGTGGCACAATTGAATTTAGAATTAGGAATTATGAGCATGTCTTAAACTCACTTGAACATTTTATCAAACACTAGGTGTTCCTCTAGATTAAATAACCCCTTTTTAGTGAAAGATTACTCTAACCTACTTCCCTTTACTAGATTAGGGTAATTTGATTACATGCATGCAAGGCCATTAACCCCCACCTTCATGAACTAACCTACCTATGTTTCACTTTAACAAGAATCTGAAAATTAAGGTTAATGGGGTAGAAGATTACCTCTTGGGGTGAAGAAAATGGTGGCATACTTGATTAATTCCAGGCCTGAGTAGTGATCACTTCTCCCTATTTTATCAGAAGGTCGTTAAAAATAAGGGGAATGGGTGTTATATTAGACTGGGGGTCGGGTTTTAAAATTAGAAAATTGGAAGCACCGATGCAGGTTTAAGGTCCGGAATGCGATCGCATTCCGGTTATGCGTTCCGCACACCTGCCACATTATTGGCCTTCAGCTGGGCCAAAAAGAAAAGGAATATGCCCAGGTATACGGAAACTATGCAGTCCGCATACCTGTTATGCGATCGCATAGTGCACCGCATAACTCCCTCCTCAAAAACTCAGATGCAAATATGCGGCCTGCATTCATGAAATGCGATAGCATTATGGGTCGCATAGTTGTCCTCAGAATGGATAGCAAATTGTCAAACTATGCGACCATTATGCGGTCCGCAGACGTGATATGCGATCGCATAGTGGACCGATGATCCGCACAAACCTTAAAAATTCTATCCTCTAAGTCCTGTGGTACGTTTTCTTCCAAAAATGTCCGATTTAAGAATTTCTACAGTTATATCAATAGGGGGATCTATCCGGGCATAGTTCTTAGTTATGAAATTTTACGGGTCTATACATCCCCCCCACTTAAAAATCATTCGTCCTCGAATGAGGATCGGGGAATTACTTGTGTTTGTAGAATACAATATGCTAACCCCCAATTTTCACTAACTCCAAATTTTTTTTTCTAAAAGTTTCGCCAGAGTTTCCTTAGTAATTAGGCCTATCCAACTGTCACAGAGCCCCCGAAATAGAATTCAACAAATCTCACATACTTTCAGTTACTTCAACAAATTGCACATAATTCAGTTACTTCAACAAATTGCACCTAATTCAGTTAACACAATTCACACAAATATGGCACAAATTTGAGAAGTCATATGAGAAGGGGGATTAGGGGAGTGGGGTGGCTCTACACAAAATATGACACAAAATGCAATTACTTAGAGATGGGAATTTTCATAAACAACTACCTGACTCATTCAAACAAATAAGGATACTTCTCTTTCATTTCATTTTCCGCTTCCCATGTGGCTTTCTCGACTTGTTGATTCCTCCATAACACTTTAACCGAAGCAATCTCCTTGTTTCTCAACTTACGAACTTGCCTATCAAGAATAGCAACCGGAACTTCTTCATATGACAATTCTTTATCAACTTCAACGGTCTCAACCGACACGATGATAGACAGGTCCCCAAACACCTTCTTTCACATGGACACATGAAACACCGGGTGCACCAATGACATCTCAGGGGGAAAATCCAGCCTATATGCCACCTGCCTTATCCTGTGAGTGACTCTATACGGCCCGACAAACCTTGGGCTCAATTTTCCTTTCTTTCCAAACCGCATGACCCCCTTCATGGGAGATACTTTCAGGAATACCCAATCATCTACCTGGAACTCCAAATCCCTACGACGAACGTCCGAATAGGATTTCTAACGCCTCAGAGCAGTTTTCAACCGCTTATTTATGATTCTAACTTTCTCCATAGCTTGATGCACAAGCTCTGGTCCTAACAGTTCAGCCTCTCCAACCTCGAACCACCCAACCGGAGACCTACACCTTCTACCGTACAAAGCCTCAAATGGGGCCATCTGAATACTGGCATGGAAACTGTTATTGTAAGAAAATTCTATGAGTGGAAAATGATCATCCCAGCTACCCTTAAAATCAAGCACACAAGCTCGCAAAATGTCCTCAAGAATCTGAATGGTCCGCTCTGCTTGCCCGTTAGTCTGCGGGTGGAAGGTTGTGCTGAGATTTTCCTGCGTACCCAAACCTTGCTGAAATTTCTTCCAAAAGTTAGCTGTTAACTGGGCCCCTCAATTCGAGATAATAGAAACTGGAGTTCCATGGAGCATGACTATTTCTTTGATATACAACTGAGCGTATTGTTCTGCAGCGTCGGTGGACTTGACTGGCAAGAAATGAGCTGACTTCGTGAGCCAATATACTATTACCCAGATTAAGTCAAACTTACGCGGAGTGCGAGGTAACCCCACCACAAAATCCATAATGATCATCTCCCACTTCCACACTAGGACTTCTATAAGCTGCGCCAACCCACCGGGCCTCTGATGCTCGGCATTCACTTGCTGACAATTCGTACACCTAGCCACAAAGTCCGCCACACCCCTCTTCATAACATTCCACCAATAAACCTCCTTGAGATCGTGACACATTTTCGTACAACCTGGGTGTACAGAATATCTAGAATTGTGAGCCTCTGCCATTATCCTCTCCCGAAGATCCTCCATATCAAGAACACATAGTCTCTCTTGACACCGCAAGACATCGTCACCATTGCCGAGTGAAAAAGTTGTGTTCCTGTGACTTAGAATTTCCTCACTTAACCGCGCCAATGCTGGATCATTGAATTGCTTTTCCTTGACTTCCGCCACAAGCAATGATTCTGTTCCATTATGCAACACAACACTCCCTTCGTCTGAGGCCAAAAGACAAACCCCCAGACTGGCCAACTGGTTAACCTCTCGATCCAAAGGCCTTTGACCTGCTTCTAAGTGAGCCAAACTACCCATGAATTTCCGACTAAGTGAGTCTGCCACCACATTCGCCTTCCCTGGATGGTATAAGATATTCATATCATAATCTTCTAGCAATTCCAACCATCTCCTCTGCCTCAAGTTTTATTCCTTCTATTTGAATAGATACTGAAGACTCTTGTGGTTTGTGAACACGCCTACATGGACCCCAAAAAGATAATGCCGCCAGATTTTCAATGCAAAACAATCGCTGCGAGCTCCAAATCATGCGTCGGATAATTCTTTTTGTGATTCTTGAGCTGCCTTGAAGCATACGCTATAACATTACCACATTGCATCAACACACATCCCAGTCCGACCCTTGAAGCATCAAAATACACCACAAACCCCTATGTACCCTCTAGCAAGGTCAACACTGGCGCCGAAGTCAATCTCGATTTCAATTCCTGGAAACTCCTTTCACAATCATCAGACCAATGGAACTTGATCGCTTTCTGGGTCAGCTTAGTCAATGGGGAGGCGAGAGTACAGAATCCTTCCACGAATCTCCGATAATGTCCAGCTAAACACAAGAAACTGCGAATCTCTGTCGGGGTCGTTGGTCTAAGCCAATCCTTCACAACTGCGATCTTTTGGGGATCAACCCGAATTTCTTCCCTGGAGACAACATGACCCAAAAAGGTAACTTATTCTAGCAAATACTCGCATTTTGAGAAGTTTTCATACAACTGGTGCTGATGAAGAGTTTGCAGAACTGCCCTGAGGTGATTAGCATGATCTTCCTAACTTCGCAAATAAACAAGGATATCATCGATGAAAACTATCACGAAAGAGTCGAGAAATGGATTGAAGACCCGGTTTATAAGGTCCATGAAAGTTGTTGGGGTGTTGGTTAGCCCAAAAGACATTACCAAGAATTCAAAGTGACCATAACGAGTCCTAAAGGCGGTCTTAGGAATATCCTGCTCCCTGATCTTTAGTAGGTGATACCGGACCGTAAATCAATCTTTGAGAAGAACCTAGCACCTTGAAATTGGTCGAACAAATACTCTATCCGAGGAAACGGGTATTTGTTTTTGATGGTGACTTTGTTGAGCTGCCGATAGTCAATACACATTCACAGAGATCCATCTTTCTTTTTGACAAAAAGAACCGGTGTGCCCCAAGGGGATACACTTGGCCAAATGAAACCCTTTTCTAAAAGGTCTTTCAACTGCTCCTTTAACTCTCTCAATTCAGCTGGCGCCATCCTATAGATAGATATTGGCTGCGTATCTGGCAATACATCAATCCCGAAATCGATCTCTCTATCTGGTGGAATCCTAAGAAGCTCATCCGAAAAAACATCAAGAAATTCGTTCACAACAGGCACAGACTCGGGAGAAGGCACCTCTGAAGTGGTGTCCACAACCCGGACCAAATGGAGATGCACCCTTTTCTGATAATTTTTGAGGCCTTAAGGTAGGATATAACCCTACCTCTTGGCACAATATTATTCCCCTCCCACTAATTAATTTGTTCATTAGGAAACTTAAGCCTCATAATTCTGGTTCGGCAGTCGAGTTTAGCAAAGCACGAATAGAGCCAATCCATTCCCATTATTACATCAAAATCAACCATTCTAAGCTCAATAAGATCGGCCGTGGTATCCCGACCACACACCGTGACAACACAATTCCTATAGACTCGCGCGGTCGTAATAGATTCACCAACCAGAGTCGGCACTGAGAACGACTCATGAAGTTGTTCTGGTTTTATCCCAAAACTTGAAGCAATAAAAGGTGTGACATATGATAAAAAAGACCCGGGATCAATAAGAGCATACACATCATGAGTTTGGACAGTCAAAATACCTGTGACGACATATGGAGAAGCCTCTGCACTCTGATGACCACTCAAGGCATAGAACCGGCTGGGTCCTCCCAGACCCCGTGCACCAACCCTAGCTGCACCACGCCCTGCTGGTGCCGGAGGGCCTCGGGCTGGAGGGCATGCTGAGGATGTAGCAACTGAAGAACTGGATGGATGGGCGATACCCCAACCTGCTCCCTAGCTGGATGAATGACAGTCTCTCTGAATGTCACCTCTCTCCCCACACCCATAACATACTGGCCGGTCCAGATAACAGGACCCTGAATGAAACCTCTCACACTTGGGGCATAGGGCCCTCTGCTGCTGCTGGAATCTCCCACCTGAACTGTAAAGACCCGTAAATTTTCTTGCTTAAAATAATGCCCGAATAAGTCCCCGAGTGGTTATCTCTGTGGAAATTCTTAAAAAAGGACCTTGATTTTGTAAAAATACCCCGGGATTTGAAAGAACTTAATTTTTCCAAAAATTGGGTATTATACGACGCACTATGCGACCGCATAACGTGTATGCGGACCACATAGTGGTCGCATACACGGGCAGATCACTTCCCAACTGAAGGGGTGTTATGCGACACACAATGCGATCACATAACATGTATGCAGACCGCATAATGCTCGCATACCCGGGCAGAATGTTTTCAAAAATTTGGCTCATCTGGTGGCCATTCTGCGGTCCAATATGCGGTCCGCATGTCAGGAATGCGATCGCATTCCTGACCGCATAGTCGACACGGTCTTTTAATTTTCTAAATTTTTATACCCGACCCCAGTTTCATTTAACTGCCCCCTTTCATTTTAACTAGTTTTCTGAACAAAATAGAGAGAAGGAAAGGAGAGTTCCTGAGAAAGGAAGTGGTCCTTCCATCAAAGTGATTTTCAAGGTCTCTCAGGCCTGGCAATTCGAGTAATCCCCTTCTTCCCCATTCTAGCAGGTAAGGGGTCCCAACCCCTTTTTTTCTTTCCATTAATTTCTGATTTTTAAACAAAGGGAGGGTTGGCCCGGATTGATTCTTAAAAATATTAGCTAAGACCTTGCATGCATGTTTAATAATGGTGCTAATCTAGTGAGAGGGAGTGGGTTGGGGTAAACTTTACAAAGATAGGGTTGGTAATCTAATGGGTTCACATAGTGGTTGGCAAAATGCTTGAGAGAGTTTGAATTGCATGCATGACTTCAAATTCTCAGTTGAATATGTCTAATTGTGAACTAGATTGACGGTACTAGTCGGTTCGGTGATTGTGAGTTAAATTTGAAAAGGGAAACTCGACTCCAGGTATGAATGGCTAACTTTAATCTTTGTAAAATCACTTGTGGTGTTCGAGCATACGGTACATGTATTGTTATAAATATGTGCAGCTGGTTGTCTGAATTATATTGATGTGTGAAGTGTAATACTTGTTTGTCTTTAGTTGACCACCACACTACCACGTTATGAAAAATGGTGCTGAAAGGATAATGAATCCAAGAGTATGAATGTATATGCTAAAGGCTATGTAAAGAAGTTGTATCCTTATTGCTGAAATTTTCTGTGATTGAACTGTGATTTGTCATCGTTTGTGTGATTGTAATTGTCAGGTGGGATCTGGTTGCGCGCCGCAACAATTGTCAGGTGGGATCGTGTTGCGCGCCACAATAGGGGAGATAAGGGTGATATGTGAGAAGTGATAAGGGTGTGATTGTAATTGTCAGGTGG
>ML271503.1:8434-20513 GCA_005239495.1 Nicotiana undulata | reverse complement strand
TAAAGTTGAGACTAGGATCCAGTAAAAAGGTAGTTGATCACTCTCATGTGAAGTTAGAAGAATTTGGCAAAGTCAAACATGAATTTGATAGAACACGTAAGTGGAATAAGTCTTCTGATGCTTTAATATGGCTCCAAGAGAATCATAGTAGCAACCGGAGAGGGCTTGGTTTTGGGAGTCAATTGCCTAAATGGGATCCCAAAAGCAAGTATCTCACTCTCCCTGAAAATAAAATTTGCACCCATTGTGGGAAGACTGGCCACTCTAAATATGAGTGTTCTGCAAAAGAAAAGGCCAGTCAGAAAAATGAGAGATTCATTAAAAAGAAAAATTGGCTACCAAATTGGTCCAGAAAAAATCTGATTCATCCATTCTCTCATGGAAAGGGACCCAAACTAGTTTGGTTTCTTAAAACTAACCCCTGATCTCTTTTGAAGGTACAAATGAAGGGAGGCAGCCAATTTTGGTTTTTGGATAGTGGCTATTCTAAGCATATGACAGGGAACAAGGAACGGTTCCTTTCACTAGAAAACCTCAAAGGAGGAAATGTCTCCTTTGGAAACGAAAAGAAAAGTGAAATAATAGGGGTCGACAAGGTAGGTAAAGATGACACACGTTCAATTGAACATGTGTATCTGATAGATGGATTGAAATATAGACTTATCAGTATGTCACAATTGTATGACAGAGGTAACCTTGTCGCTTTTACTTCCACAAAATGTTTTGTGATCAACCTGCTTACTGACAAGATTGTTTTGCAGGGAAAAAGAATGAACAATATATATGTCATTGACTTGTCCAAACTATCTGACAATCAACTCACTTGCCTTAGTGTGTTGGACAGTGATCCACTCCTGTGGCACAAAAGACTTGGTCATGCAAGTCTAACTCAACTGAACAAGCTGGTCTCTAAGGACTTAGTGGTAGGGCTTCCTAACATTAAGTTCAAAGAAGACAAGGTTTGTGAGGCATGTGCAAGGGGGAAGCAGGTAAGGTCTTCTTTCAAAAGTAAGAAAATGGTCAGTACCACCAGGTCGTTGGAACTGGTTCATATGGATCTCTGTGGTCCCATGAGAACTCTAAGTAGAGGTGGAAAGAGATATGTTATGGTACTAGTAGATGATTTCTCAAGGTTCACTTGGACCTTGTTCTTGGCATCTAAGGATGAAGCATTTGAAATGTTCACCTCATTTGTCAAGAAGATTCAGAATCAATTAAGACATCAACTAGCATCCATTAGATCTGACCATGGTACTGAGTTTGAGAATGCAAAGTTTACTGAGTTCTGTGATGAACATGGTGTGAATCACAATTTTTCTGCTCCTAGAACCCCACAGCAAAATGGGGTTGTTGAAGGAAAAACAGAACTCTTGAAGACATGGCAAGAACCATGCCTCTATCAAGCAAACTACCTCACTGCTTCTGGGCAGAAGCAATTAACACTGCATGTTATATTATCGATAGATTCATGACCAGACCTCTGGTAGAGAAAACTCCCTATGAATTACTTAAAGGGAGAAATCCCAACATATCCCATCTTAGGGCTTTTGGATACAAGTGTTATGTGAATGATAATGGCAAAGATTCTTTAGGAAAATTTGATCCCAGAAGTGATGAGGGAGTGTTCTTGGGATATTCTACACATAGCAAAGCTTATAAAATATACAATAAAAGAACTATGTGTGTAGAAGAAAGTGTACATGTTGTCTTTGATGAAACTAACACTCTATCTGAGAGACAGGAACCAGAAGATGAGGAGCTTGGACTGGTGAGGAGAAATGACTACATTGAAGCACCTATGGGAGATGGAACAGGTGATGGACCAGGTCCAACAAACCCACGCAACTCGACAGGGGGAATTCCTCATGAAAACACTGGCCCTGATCCTGTTCCACTGCAACAAGACAACTTGGAACAATCCAGAAGTGAACAACTGGCTCTCAAACCACACAGATATCAGAGTTCTCACCCTCTTGAGAACATCATAACAGACCTGAGATCTGGAATCAAAACTAGATCCTCCTTGAAAAATCTGTGTGCGTTTGATGCATTTCTATCCATGATTGAACCAAAGAACAATTCTGAAGCCCTGAAAGATGCTGACTGGGTAACTGTTATGCAAGAAGAGCTGAATAAACTTGAAAGAAGTCAAGTATGGCACTTGGTACCCAGACCACTGGACATATCAATAATTGGCACCAAGTGAATCTTCTGGAATAAACTCGATGAGGATGGAACTGTTACTAGAAACAAGGCAAGACTGGTTGTTCAAGGATACAACCAAGAAGAGGGAATTGATTATGATGAGACCTTTGCTCCTGTGGCAAGATTGGAGGCAATCAGACTTCTTATAGCATTTGCTGCACACATGGAATTCACTTTGCATCAGATGGATGTAAAGAGTGCCTTTCTCAATGGCTATTTGAAGGAAGAGGTATTTGTAAAACAGCCTCCTGGTTTTGAAAGCAAAGAATCACCTGATCATGTATATAAACTTGACAAGGCTCTCTATGGTCTCAAGCAAGCACCTAGAGCTTGGTACGAGAGATTGTCAAAATTCCTGCTGGAACATGGGTACAAACGAGGCAAAATAGACAGTACTTTGTTCTTAAAGGAAAAGGGAAAAGATCTTCTGATTGTACAAATATATGTTGATGATATCATATTTGGGGCAACAACTGAGAAGCTCAGCAAGGAATTTGCTACATTAATGGGGAGTGAGTTTGAAATGAGTATGATGGGTGAGCTAACCTTTTTCTTAGGTCTGCAAATCAAACAAACTCCACATGGAACAATGATTCATCAACAGAAGTATGTGAGAGAACTCCTCAAGAAGTTCAAAATGGAAGATTCAAAGGAGATAGATACCCCAATAGCCACAACTACAAAATTAGATGTGGATGAACCTGGTTCACCCGTTAATCAGAAGACGTACACAGGGATGATTAGATCTCTACTATATCTTACTGCAAGTAGACTTGATATTGTGTTCAGTGTGGGACTATGTGCTAGGTTTCAAGCCAATCCAAAGGAGTCCCATCTAACTAAAGTGAAGAGAATTTTGAGATATTTGAAGGGCACTACTGATATGTGCTTTTGGTATCCTAAAGGTAGTAATTTTGACCTTGTAGGATATGCTGATGCTGATTATGCAGGTTTCCTGGTTGACAGGAAAAGTACTTTAGGCATGGCTCACTTTTTGGTCTCCTGCCTTGTATCTTGGACTACCAAGAAACAAAATTTAGTAGCCTTGTCTACAGCTGAGGCTGAATATTTGGTTGCAGCCTCTTGCTGTGCTCAGTTGCTGTGGATTAAGAAAGAACTCTTGGACTTTGGTATAGATGTGGGATGCATTCCTATTTACTGTGATAACACTAGTGCAATTAGTATGACTAAGAACCCGATTCATAACAAGATAACTAAGCACATAGATGTTAGGCACCATTTCCTGAGGGATAATTATGAGAAGGGAATGATCTCAATTGAATTCTGGGCCACTGATCATCAAATTGCTGATATATTTACCAAAGCATTGAGTAGGGAGCATTATGTGAGAAACATGCTTGATTTAGGGATGATTAAGATCACCTATTGAAAAAAGGAGAGGAGAAAGTTTTATGGCTAGAAATTTTAATTGGGTACTTAATTAGATTAATCATTGCTCAGCACTATGTCTTTATTGCCATACTCTTCTGCCATGTATTAATATGATTCCCTAGTTGCTAATGATATTTATCTATTTGTGAATTGAGGCAAAATAAGGTTTTTTTCAGGATGAACCTGGTTCATCCATGCTGGTTTACATGACTCACAATGTACGTTTTCATCTCCATACATGTATTAATTCAAGTACAGTCATACATGAGTAGGACTCTATACTTTTATGGTTCAGTTCAAATTCTCGTACTTACCCAAATAATGAACTAGTTTCATGAAGTTCCGTCACATTAAATTATCCTAGTTTTAGGTGGAAAGAAATGGTCTAATCAATGTCAAATCACTGACAGTCCTTAATCGATTAGTATCCTACTTGTGTTAATACTCTTCTGTTATAATCACCCCAGCCACAAGTTATAAATAGGCCATCATTACCCATAGCGAATAAAGCAATAGACGAACCCTGTTCAAGTCATTCAACACTCTAATCTCCACTGTCTTTTGCCCTCTCTTCTTTTTCTCTCAAAATTTAAAAATGTCGTCTGCTTCATCTGATTCTCAAAATCGTGACTACGATGAAGGAGTATATGAGTCTAATTCTCCACCGGTATATAGTTCTGAATCCTCTGAGACACCTGAAACCCTTAAATACCATGATGCTCTTAAACCTACACCAAACCCTATCCCAGCCCCAAAACCCCATCGTGTCAAGGTTCTTACACGAAAATCTGTGGCTTTAGGGTCACGAGCAAAGTTCTTGGAAGATCTATTACAGGCTGAAGAAGAACCCACACCTGATTCATCCAGTGAATCATTTAAATCAGCACATGAGGATGATGCACCTGGTTCGTCAAGTGTTGAGAAAGGTAACACTGAAGGTACCTCTGTGTTAAATTTTGAAAATAGATTTGTGCTAGTTGGGTGTGTGGTGGATGTGGAAGTGCCAAGAAGTCCAAGAAAAATTGGGAAAATTCTTGAGAATGAGGGAGATGCATGTGTGAGGGGATCTGGGAAGGATGGTTCCATACTTAGTATTTGTGGACCCATTCCTGAGAATCTTGAAGATGATGTCGTAGTGATAGGGGGAACTAATGAAGTGGAGGAAGCTGCTGCTGGATTAGAACAACTTATGAAGGAGATAGATGATCGTGTTTCGTCTGGGTAAGAAACCTTGGCTGAGAGACTTAAGAAACTGGGGGACTCATACAACCCCAAGAAGAGAAGAACTCCCAAGTCCATCAAGTCTAAGGCCTCAAAGAAAAGGAAAACTGATGAGTCTGTTGGTGTACCTGTCCCAAGGGTACGAGCTACAATAAATACTGTTCCTGAAGAAGAGGAGAAGCTGGAAAAAGCTTTGCAAGAGAGCAAAAGAAAGCGAGCTGAGAAAGGGAAAGCGAAAGTGGGGGAGCCTGTTGAGGCTATTGCTGTTAATGAGGTGTTGGACCTGGTCCAACAAGATGAAGAGGTTACTCCAGTGGTGGTTAAGACACGCAAGGCAAATTGACTAAGACTTCCTCAAAGAAGTCAGCACCTATGTCTACTACCACCGTGGGTACATCTACGAGGACACGGTCTAAGGTAATGTCGAAGAAGAAAGTTCAGATTGTTGAGAAATATAATGATACTGATTGGAGTGGAGATGATGAGAAGGAGGTTGGAGAACCAGAACAGAGTTGCCATGTTTTGCAAGCGACATATTTTGAAGGGAAAGTTGCTGAAAGACTTGGAGGAGCCGGGTATGAGGTACTTAGTGGATTTTCTGGCAGCTCAAGGCTGGAAGGACATGGTCCTTCGCTTGGAGGGCAGGCTGATCTGAAATGAGGTAGTAGAATTCATGGGGAATGCAACTGATTGGAGGAAGGGTTACATCATTGGTCAAGGGAGTTGAAGTCTCCTTTGACGCTCAAGAACTGGGAGTCATTCTACACATTCCATCTGAGGGATATGACGATTATACAAAGTAGAGATGGCCTAGCTTGGATGGAATGGCCTCAACACTTACCATCACCAGATTCTTTTGTGACAATGAAGAAGAGCTTGAGCCCAGGGAAGTGTACAAAAGCGAGATGAAGCCTAAACACAAGCTATTCTTTGAGTTTGTTATTAAATTTCTGCTGCCAAGATAAGAACGCAGGCACATTGCCAACTATATGGATCTAACGCTCATGGAGTGCCTATATATAGGCAAGCAGATCAATTGGCCATCTTTGATCATCCAGCTTTTGGACAGGGTGGTAAATGGCACCAAGGCCCATGCGATTCCTTATGGATTTATACTTACTGCAGTTCTGGGTCATTTTTGAGTTCCCACAAAGAAGGATGAAATGGCTACTGCTAAGAATTTCTTTGGGAAGGACACTTTGTTGTCATGTAATTACACTGTCAGTGCCCCGATGGATGAACTTGGTTCATCTCGGAAGCAACCGGTCAACAGCAAGGTCCGTACTCTGGTGCAAAAAAGCGAGCAAAAGGATATGGAGATCCTTCGCTTGAAGACTCGCTTAGTTGAGGTGGAAGGTGAGCGTGATGCTCTCAAAGCTGAATTAGCCAAGGAGAAGGAGAAAAATGAGGGTGTCTTACACCAAATGTTGTCTCTTCTCCAAACCAAGAATCCTGCCTCTTCTGCACCACCCCAAACTTAGGAATTTCCAGAACTACCCACTCCTATCCTATCAAGTTCCCATTTCGGGACTGTGTCAAGTGTGTTTGTTTCAGTTTTTAATTTTGTCGTACTCATGTTTTGGTGTCTTTGATTTAATCTGTTTTGGTGGTTATCAACCATGTTAATTAAATGAAAGCTTGGTGTTTTGACAAATGTCTCTATTTATGAGTTAGCTTACATTATTGGTTTCTTGTGTTGAATAATCATGTTTGCACCTGCAGTTGCCAAAATTGGCCATGAGTAGGAATTAATTACTCGTAAGTATCATTTTTGCAACTTTTCGATGATTCCAAAAGGGGGAAGATGTGCTATAGTTAATGTTTAACTTTTTAAAAATCTTTGAAGTGATATTTATAATCTAATGAACCTGGTTCTTGATGATTAATGCTCACAAAAATACAAAGTGTTGGATGGGTACATAGGATAAATGCACAGAGTTTGTCATCATCAAAAAGGGGGAATTGTTTGGCCCATGTCACTGAATGGGTTTTGAAGATTGACAAAAGGTCTCCTGTTGAACCAGGCCCATCATAGCATACACTTCTGAATGAGGCAGTTGGATCACAAATCGTACAAATCTAGGAGATATCAGTGATTTGTAAGTATCAAAGAACAAAGAGAATGTCTCCTAATATGAAAAGGTTGCAAATTGATAAGAGAAGATAGAAGTTGCTTTTAGCTAGGACAGAAATAGAGGAAGGAAGTTGAGTCACAATCAAACTCGTTTACCAAGGAAGAGTTGGATCAGAATTGAATCATGGACTCAACAAACGGACTCTATAAATAATCAGTGTATTACTGCTGAAAGAAGTGACGCAGAAGTGCAAAAGTGAATCAAGTTCTGAAGCAAAAGTTCCAAAGGTTTTGCAAGCAGAATTGTTGTGCGATACAAAGGCTACAGTTCAACTAGAAGGAACAGTTTCATTGTTTGTATATTGCAAATACTCTATCTTATCAGCTTTCATAGAAGACATTTTTATAGGTACAAACTGATCAAGTTAGAGTTAGCTTTAATTCTGTAGAAATTATCTAGAGGCTAGTTGATACAAAGAGGATTAGAGTTAGTCCTAGGATTACAAAAGAGTTTATTTTGTAAGTACGTTTTGGCTCAGAGTTTAGTGAAGAGTTTTGAGCAAATCCTACTGAGGAGTAGGTCTTGGTTTTTTCACCTTTTGAGCCAGGTGTTTTTCACGTAAAAATCTCTGTGTCTTTACTATTACTGCTTAATTATTTCGCAAATAGTAGTAAGTAGTAGACTAAGAAGAACCTGATTCTTCTTCATTAGACAGCACTCGAAAATTGGGTACTGCACAATTAACTTATAATATTGTGTAGTATTGAAGTCTAAAAAAACATTTCCCTTTTCCATTCAGCTTCCCACTGAGGACAGTTCTTGATCTGATGATCAGTTTTTCCACATTTGTAGCATCCCTCGTTGGTGGGATTTTCTGGAGCCTTTTCCTTGTTGTAGTTTCCACCTCTTGAAATGCCCCTCTTTCTAATGAGATAGTTTCTAAATTCCTCGGCGATCATGACCATCTCATCTTCCTCCAGATCTTCTCCCTCAGTGATTCTCAATGCAAAACTTCTTTCCTTCTTCAGAGCATCCAACTTCATTGTCTGCCTTCTAAGTTCGTAAGAAGTAAGATTTCCAATTAGCTCATCCAACCTGAGGGTTGCCATGTTCTTGGATTCCTGAATAGCAGTGATCTTACTTTCCCAAGAGATTGGCAAAACCCTTGTCAAAATTTTCTCAACCCTGTCTTCTTTAAGAATCACCCTTCCAAGAGACTTGATTTCATTGGTCAGTGTGGTGAAGCTTGTATACATTTCTTGGATGGTATCTCCTTCCTTCATGGTGAAATTTTCATATTAAGAATATAGTGGAGTTCCTCTTGACCTTTTCACTTGAGGTGTTCCTTCATGAGCCACTTGCAGAGTGTCCCAAATTTCTTTGGCAGTGGTGCAACTTTGAATTCTATTATACTCGTCTTGACCAAGTCCACACACTAGCCACTTCTTGGCCTTAGCATTCTTCTCCCATTTTATTAAGTTCATCAGTGCAATCAACTCTTGTCTTTGGCACGTCTACTCCTTCAGCAGTATTTTTCATGGTAGCCAAAGGACCATCAATAACTATGTCTTATAGTTAATAGTCTTCCCCAATTAAGTGATCCTTCATCCTGTTCTTCCACCAGGAGTAATACAGGCCATTGAAGAGTGGTGGCCTAGCAGTTGATTGTCCTTCCCAATTCCCAGGTGGTGCATTCATTTTGATCTTTTACTAAGGTGTTAACCTCTTCAAGAATAACCTGCTCTGATACCAATTGATGTTCTAAAAGACAATACCACACAAGAAGGGGGAGGGGGTGATTTGTATGGTGTCCAATTTTCGCGTGCAGTAGTTATAGAAGGACCATGTTCTTCTATGTTTTCCAACTACTACAATTTGCATAATAATAAATGCAGAATTTAAAGAACACAGTGATTTTACGTGGAAAACACCTGGCTCAAAAGGTAAAAAAACCACGACCTACTTCCCAGTAGGATTTCCCCAAACTCTTCACTAAATCAATAAGCCAAACAACATTTATAAAATAAACGCTTTTGTAAACCTAAGGACTAACTCTAATCCCTTTTTGGCAAACTAGCCTCTACCTATTTGCGACAAGCTTAAAGTTAACTCTAACTTGAACGCTCCGTACCTATTACAATTGTTTCTAGATAAAGCTGAAACGTACAATTTATAATCACCTACTACAATAAACTAGACTAACAGACAATAGATGGAATCGGTCTTCTAGCTGGTTCAAGTAGCTTCAGAGTCGCAAACTCAATTCTCACACGAACTGCTTGCGAAATTGCTTTGCTAATTTTGCTCTCAATTCTTGTTTTGCTTCTATGTTTGTGCATACCTATTCAATAAGAACACTTGACAATATATAGGATCAGTAGACAAGGAGATATACTAGAATTCGGATGCAACTCTTCCTTGGTGGAAGAATTCTAGTTGATCTCAATTCCCTAGATCCTGTTCTATCTTGATTCTATCCTTACTGAATAAAGAGTCCATCTCCCTATCAATTCGCAACCTTTTCGATCAGGAGATATCTCTTCAGATCACTGATTGTGTTTATCTCATGTGTGTGATCACCTCACGTGCCATTAACTCTACATGTCTATGTCTCCATTGATGGACCTGGTTCAACTCTGAGTTCATTTGTCAATCTTCAAAACCATTCAGCTTCTTGATCCAACAAACAAGTTAAGAATTAGACCGCTACTGACATAGAATTGGTTATTATAGTTTTTGAAAGAAAAAAGCCTAAAGGCATAACACCTAGGATTCAGAAATATTTGATATACGAAAGACGTGTTGTGATGACCCAAAAGGTCATCCTAAGTAATTCCAGCTAAATCTGTGTTCTGAGGCATCAAAAGCTTCCGTTAATCTCACATCGATATGTGTGCGCAGCCCGGGCAGGTAGCCAGGAAGCTTTCATATGAAAATTTGATAAAAATGGGATTTTGAATTGAATAATTGAATAAAGTTGACTTTGGTCAACATTTTTGGTAAACGGATCCGAGCCCGTGATGTGACGGTCCCGGAGGGTCTGTAGGAAACTATGGGACTTGGGCGTATGCCCGAAATCGAATTCCGAGGCCCCAAGCACGGGAAATGAATTTTTAAAGAAAAATTGTTTTCTGAAAATAATAAAGGAATGTGAAAGTGAATAATTATGTGAATACCTTGTTATCGGCCCGTGTTATTGTTCCGGAGCCCGGAACAGGTTTATTATATGTTTTTTGTCCAATCTGTGAGATTTGGTGTAAAACGGGTTTGATTTGATTGGTTTCGGATCCAAGTGAGGAAAAATGGAGTTAATGAACTTGTGGGATTTCTAAAGGGTTTGAAATGTGGCTTGAGAGGTGATTTTATGTTCCCGTGGTCCGAATGAAATTCCGAGATTGAGAATAGTTCCGTTGTGTCATTCATAACTTATCTACAAAATTTGAAGTCATTCCGAGTGGTTTAGGCCAGTTCGGCACGTCGAAGTGAATTCTATAATTTCAAAGTTTTTAAGTTTTGAATTCAGGGGTTTTGGAGGGTGATTTGGAGTTTTAGCGTCGTATTGAGTGTTCCGTGAGCTCGAGCAAGTCCGTTAAATGATTTGAGACTTGTCGGTATTTATGGACGGGGGCTCGGGTGGGCCCAGGTGCCTCCCGGAACTGCTGGTGCACAGCAGCTGGTGTGACCGCAGGTGCGAGACCGCCCCTGAGGTCCCAGCCTCGAAGGTGCGATCCCCAGCCCCTTGCCCAAAATCCGCAGGCGCGTGACCGCAGGTGCGGTGGCCATCGCAGGTGAGACCTTTCCACAGGGGCGCCCAAAATTTCGCAGGATCAGGGCCGCTGGTGCGACTCCCAAACCTGCAGGTGCGAGCCCAGGGTCCCAGGACCTTTTCCGCAATTGCGATCATTTTCTCGTAGGTGCGAGACCGCACCTGCGGTCCTAAGGTCGCAGGTGCGGAAACCCCTGTTGGCAGGCCCCTTAAATACTCCAAAATTTCGGGTTTTCCTCTTTCCTTCCATCTTCAAACTCCATTAGAGGGCATCCAAGCTTGGGGCATCACCTTCCACGACCACCCACTGTAAGAGGTAAGTAAAACCACACAAAACTACTAATTTTAACAAAAATTCCTAGCTTTACTCACTACTAAATCACCTAAAATCATTGAATTAGGTAGTAAACTTTAGGGTTCTTAGGAATTTCGTGATTTTCCATGTTAGGCCATAAATTCTTGAATAAATTACATAACTTCGATCCTTAGACTCCGGGTAATTGATTCCTTCATGAATTTTCTAAAATCTAAACGTGTGGGCGCGGGGTCGAATTTTAGTATTCTTGGAAGAATAGTAGGAAATGCATAACTTGGCTTAGAAATTGATTTATTGGGTACTTATTGATGTTAATAAATCCATTATGTCTAGATATCCCCGATTCGGAGTTGGATTCGAGAGGAAAGGTTGTGATTGAGGCTTGACTTGCAATTTTTGGAGCCGAGATAAGTGTTTGGTTTAACCTCAGCTTGAGGGATTAGGTATAGAGTCTTATTTGCTATGTGCAACTCATGTCCAACGTATAGGCGTGGTGACGAGTGCCTATGCGTTGCGGTCAAGTATGCCCGTGAGTCAATTGTGATGAAATTTGCTATGTTTCTAATATTCCCCACACTATGAGTAAATTATGAATTAAAAGTGATACTAGATGTTGTTTCATGACGTGGAGAGTTATTGAGTTATTTTCACCAGTTGAGGCTTACACAGTTGAAAAATGTAATACTGATGCGAGGTTGGTTATAGCTGAGATCCTTGTCGGGCATTTGTGATGTTATAAATGATGATTTCTCCTTGTCGGGACAATAGAATTGTATTGAATATTTCCATGCACTTGAGACTTCGTGTTGTTGACTTTCATATTATTGTTGCCTTGTGTCCTTATTATTCATCGCACGAGGGGACATTCTGTGCCGAGTGTTATTATATGTGCACGAGGGGACATTCCGTGCCGAGTGATTGTGAGGTTATGCACGAGGGGACATTCCGTGTCGAGTGTTATTATATATGCACGAGGTGACATTCCGTGCTGAGTGATTGGGAGATTATGCACGAGGGGACATTCTGTGCCGAGTGATTGTGAGGTTATGCACGAGGGGACATTCCGTGTCGAGTGTTATTATATATACACGAGGGGACATTCCA
>ML271494.1:82829-127380 GCA_005239495.1 Nicotiana undulata | reverse complement strand
AGGCTTGACACTTACTGAGTACCGAATGTGGAGTACTCACGCCCTTCTGCGCATGTTTTTCCCTATGTGCAGATTCAGGTCCTAGTACGCGGTATCTCAGCTAGCCAGCAGCAGCGGTATCAGGAGACTCGAGGTATAATCTGCAGCGTCCGCAGATCTCCGAGTCCCCTTCCTATCTTGTAGTTGTAGTACTTGTAGATGAAACTATACAGTCTCTTCTANTGTGATGTATTGTGATATTCCGGGTTCTGGGGTATAGTAACTGTTTATGCCGAGCGGCATCGACTTTATTATGATTGATTTCGCTTACTGTTATTTTACCTGTTTTATCTAAATTTCGCTTAAGGTATAGGCTTACCTAGTCGTCTAGACTAGGTGCCGTCACGAGACCCAGTCGAAGGGAGAATTGGATCGTGACAAAGGGGAAGAGTGATGGTGGGGGAAGGGGTGAAAATGATTAGGGTTGGGGGAGCGGGTCTTTTGGTTTAATTATGGTAGGCGAATCCTGGACCGTTGATAAAAAATGATCAACGACCAGGATTGGATAATGAGGTTGGTTCGGGGAGCCTAGTGTTGGGCTTAAGATCTTTTGGGCCAATTTATAAAGGCATTGAGCTGGTTAATTTAGGCTAAAATTGAACTAAAAGGGGTTGTTTATTAAATACCCAAAACAATCGATTAAAAATAATTTGTAAAATAATTACTAATTATGAAAATGATGCATAACAATATTTAAAAAATAGTTATTTAGTATTTTAAAAAACAATGGACTAATTTATGGTATAACAACACAAAAATGCATGCATGGGCTATAATTGTAATGTTGTTGCAATTATAATCAAAAGGTGCCAATTTGACTATTTATGAAATAATTTGGACTTAATAGGACCATAAATAGTAATATTAAATCTAGAAATGCTTTAAAATAATTTGTGATGCAGATTTATATATATTATATAAAATAAATTGCTGGGCAAATTCATTTAAAAATATAGAAATTATGGAAAAATATTAATTGATGCTAATGCATGATTTTGAAGACATATATACATTTTAAAAATAATTTTAGGAAAAATTGGGTACCAACAACAGGCGGGGAATTTTTCAGTTCAACAAGACAACACACATAACGTAGTATTTAATCGCGTTATGCTAACACATAACGTAGTATTTAACCACGCTATATATATTTCACATATTTATCAAAAATCTTCCGTTTACTCAACTATTTTTGAACTATATTTATCAACTATATTTGTCAAATATATTCACATATTTTTTTTTAATTTTTAATCCAATACTATTTTTGATTACATGTACGGGAGGGAGAATTTCATTAATTTACTCAATTGAAAAATGTTAAATATCAATAAGATTTAACAACAATGGAAATATAATTTTATTTGATACATCTTGCAACATAAAGAAGTACATACACTTATTACAATTATATTATGAAACCCAGTTACTACGTGTATCCTTGGTAGTTGGGCACATTAGAAGAACTCCCACCACGAGCTTGATTACCACCGCCACCCAAAGCAGCCGAAGGACATTTTCGACGATCGTGTCCTGTTTGCGAGCATATACCACATTTATGCGCATAAACGGTATAGCTAACATCCATTTGGTTCTGTATACACGTTCTCTTTTGCACCTGTATTCTACGCAAAAACTCCTTGTAACACATCATTTTAAATGGTTCCGGCGGCCAATAATGCTCAGCACCCACTGACTGCAACTTCCCACTATAGGTGTTTAAGTATGCAACAACACTATAATGTTTATCAATGTAGTTGGTTGGCCCTAAATCAACATGTTGAAAGCACCTGATGGCATGTGAGCACAGAATATGGTAGATGGACCATTTCCCACAAGAGCATAATCTTCTAGATTCATTTATAGTATATACATTATTCCCCCGATTTTGATGGATAGCAGTGCGAACTTCAAAAACATTTCTGTCGTGATCATACTGTAAAAATGAATGCCAATGTGCTCACCGCTTGCATTTCTCAAATCACTTCATCGACAGTGGTATAAATTCAACACCTTTTTCCATCAATGACGTTGCAGCTGCAACCCTTTTAACAAACCTCTCCGCCATCTGCTTGAACGACATCCGCACCATGGCAGTGACATGCAATCCTCTTGCCGACTTCAATAACCCGTTGAAAGACTCTGACACATTTGTAGTCAGAATTCCCCATCTTCTTCCACCATACGCATGCAAAGTCCACTTGTGAAGCTCATGTCGCATCAACCAATGATATGCACTCTCGTCTTCCTTCCAGATAGATTCCATGTGCCTTAGGAATTTATGCTCTTGGTGGTCTGTTACTGCCATCCACATCAAATCATGCATATCCTTGTTGGGATGTGCTTCTGGAAATTGGCCTTTAAGTGCCTCACACAGTAACGGTGGTAGGCATAAGGTTCTTGCCATGCATGCAAATTCTCTATAGAACTTAAGATACCACCATGCCGATCAGATATTAGAAAAATACTGAACGCTGTTTGACAACGTGCTCTTTCAAATGGTTCAAAAATAACAGTCCACGTCTCTTGACTTTCATTGGCACAAATAGCAAAACCTAGAGGAAATATTTTCCTATTAGCATCTACTGCAACGACTATCTACATCTTGATATCATACTTTCCATAGACATGAGTGTTGTCTATAGATATTACCGGCCGCCAATGCGGAAAACCATCAATTGCTGGTTTAAATGCCAAGAACACGTAATTAAATATATATTCTGGTCTTCCTGGACTCCGGGCGAGCTTCCATTCAACAACCGTCCGGGGTTAAAATGTTGCAGTGCGGCCATGTACCTGGGTAGAGCTGCAAATGACTTATCCCAGTTACCATAAACAATTGCAAACGCACGTTTGTGCCCGAGAAATGCCTTTCTTTTGGTAATGGTATGGCCATATTCCCGGTGGACTGATGTAATGCACTCTTTGATTTTATACCTTATGGACGCTTCAAGGTGTGAAATAAGTACGAGAGAAATCAAGTCAATATCCAAGTTGTAGTGATTCCCATTGAATGTGTCCATTTCACATCGGTGGGTGGGAATGTATTTACCCACTTTCCACAGACATGTGTTCTTCTTCTCGCACGCAACATACAATGATAACCCGTAAACCATATGCGGCAAACAACCTTGTATACCTCCGGAGTTGACTTCCATACCGCCATCTCACGACACTCTGTTGCGTTGTGCATTTTCGCCGCCCTTCTTAGGCGCGCTTTATCAGGAAAAAGCATGCCCTTTGCTAGCATTGTTGGTCTAGAATCATCCCGCATTATTGTTCGAATTTCATCATAATCCCTTATGAGAGCATCCACATCCGGCATACTTGGAAAATTATCAAGGTAGGGAATCTTCCTTGAATGAAATGGCACTTGGGACTCGTACACTCTTGGTCTAACGGGGGGTGGAGCATACTCCCTCGTCAAATCAGGTCCTTCATCCTCTTCCTCCTCATCACCATCCTCACGAGGGAAGGGTGTGTCGTCTCCCAAATCATCGACATTGTTGTCATAATCACTGTTCTTTTCCTCACTCTGTCCATCTGCCTTATCCCGATTTAATATGTCGTCTTCGGGAAATTGAGTCAGGACAGGTGGTTCAACTTGCTCGTTTTCACTGCACAAACAACAAAATAATAATCTACTGAAATTAATAAATACTTTCCATATAGTTGTATCACTTCACTTACAAGTCGTAATGTGTTGACATTCTATGATGGACATTTTCCTGTTGGTGATGACTCCCGGATGGACCACCATGATCCAACATTCCATAGCTACGCATATTCTAACTGGCCGTAGGTTCATAACTTGTAAAATTCATATCCGGTCGGCCCCCTATGGAATATATGAGTGCTAATACAAATTCAATACAACAAAAATATACATCGTAACACAAAGGAAAATTTAAGTTTACCACTCGTCTTGTGGATTATGTAAAGCAAGAGAAAAGTTATTTCCTCACTCCTCATTCGCCCGTGGTGATAAGTTTAAATTAGGGTAAACTCTTTCAGCCAAAACTTGACCGACAAAAAATGCTCCAGAATAACTACCCGATGACTGGGGGTTATCCCTACTATGCGCAACCTTATTATTGCGAACGTCTTCAACCTTGACGTACATTTCCAACATTTTTATCACAAGAAATTCCCGGTATTCATCCGAAGTCCTCAAAAAATCCCTCAAAGTTTCATCATCGTCGATGTTAAACTCATTGTAACAAGCAACCCCTTGCGGAGTGACGGAATACAGATATCTTCCGGTTACTTTAATGTTCACCGAACGTTTCCTCACACTCATTTTTTTTTACATAAAAATGATACCAATATATCTTACTCCATAGTGGCAACTTAATATGACACTGTGGAGATAAACTATATCACACTGTGTTATTCGCCACCACAACCTCACCCCCTCCCCAATATAATGAAACCCTTACTTTTCGCTCTTGAGACATTATGAAAAAATGTTTGAGAATTTAACAAGAAGAAAAATTTGAACGGGAGTTAGGAATATTTTTTGAATGAATTTTTGTAAAATCCTAACACCTTTAAATAAGGCAATGCCTAGCTCGGGAGGACTAATTTGTTTTAGGTATAACGCTCTTTTAAAGGGCGCTATACCCATTTGAATTATTGTTATGCCAGTTAAACGCAGGAGACTTATTGGTGGGCCCACAAAACAGGTATATCGCTCTTTATTACTGCGCTATACATATATAGCGCTTTTTAATGCGTTATATGTATAACGCTCTTTTAGAGATCTCTATATCTTAACGTCCAAAACGTCCGTTAAGGTATAGCGCTCTTTAAAAGAGCGTTATACATAAATAGGTAACTCTTTTTTTTACGCGCATTTTCGTTCTTTTCCTCAAAAAGAACCACAAATAAGTTCTGGACTCTATATGAGATTATAATGGAAAAATTCTCTTTCCCTCTTAACAAATTTGGAAAAGAATCAGCTGCTTTTCTTGATATCGACGCTGGAAACATCAACTGCAAATTTTGACTAAGCATGGAAATCCAAAATAGTCCACCAATAATTTGGTCTCTCTGCTTTTCTTGACATTGACCCTGAAATGTTCTAGGCTCTCTCATCTCCAGAAGCTTCAGCAACATTTTCTGCAGCCAATCTGTTTCACAAGAGACCCAATTTGTTATTCATATATTCTTAAATCAACATCCTTCACACAAAATTAGTGCATTACTAGCAAATAGTGATCATAATCGAGGGTGCAAGTAAATCGTGGATACGTGCAAGCACATAAAAAGTGTCCTCTTCTGCTACTAATAACACAATGCACAAGCTGTTGGAATTTGTGGGTATCTCAAAAGGATGTGTCCTTTATTTTTATCTACTTTCTCTCATCTTGAAATAGTCAACCTATCCATTGAAGTAGTACCTATATAAACATGGGCTTTGGAAAGTTAAAGACACACTTTCTAACACAACTTTCTGAAGCTTCTTCTTCCTCCTATACGCTGAGTTTCATTATTGAATTTTTTGTTATTTCTATTCCCAGTTTAATAACTGAAAGAGCTTGTTGAATCCTAAGGGACATGCCTAATTTATTCTTTGTTGTGTGAGCGAAATAAAGGACAATATTCTTGATAGGCCTCCATCTTTGATAAATATTTCTAACACAACCAGTACCCCACCCCAACAAGAGGATCAATGACATTAAAAATAAAAAAGAAAAAAAGTTAAGCTATCATTGGCTCCACATCCTTTGTGATGCGTTTGGTTCATATATATATTGCACCTCTCTTCCTTCCTCTCAAGTCCAGAGGAAAGAGCCTTTGCCTATTCACTCTCTGGGTGTGGGTGGCAACACATATTAGGTCCACCCCATTATCATCAGTTTTGGAATTTCTAGATATTCCAATCTGAAGCTTATCTCCCTTTTATAAAGCACGGTGTGAAAGAGCTTATACCCTATAAATTAGTAGTCTCTTACTATTTGTCTACGGTCAGAACTCAGAAGGTTCTTGTCTACATATGTAGAAGATGTCTCACTGATTTCTATATTCTTTTCTCCTTCTGTGAGCTTAGTCGATCTTCTTTCTCTGAGCAACATATTCTCCCGTGGTAAATGCAATTACCTTCATATATCTAATAAATCTGGAAGTCCATGAAAAGCTTGATATGAGGTTGATGGATGTTGTCACGGCCTACTTATATGGTTCACTGGACAATGAAATTTTTATGAAAATCCCTGAAGGATTTAAAGTTCCTGAAGCACATAAAAGCTCAAGGGAAACTTGTTCAATAAAGCTTCACAAATCCTTATACGGATTGAAGCAATCAGGGAGAATATGGTATAATCGTCTTAGTGAGTATTTGCTAAAGGAAGGGTACAAAAAGGACCCTATTTACCCGTGTGTCTTTATTAAGAGGTCTGGATCTGAATTTGTCATCATAGTTGTCTATGTTGATGACTTGAATATCATTAGAACTTCGAAAGAGCTTCCAAAGGATGTCGAGTGTTTGAAAAAAGAATTTGAAATCAAAGATCTTGATAAGACAAAATTTTGTCTTTGCCTACAAATTGAGTATGTAAAAAATGGAGTTTTTGTCCATCAATCAACATACACTGAAAAGGTTTTAAAGCGATTTTACATAGATAATGCACATCTATTGAGTACTATCACACCTCTTTTTTGCCACACAACTCTATTACGAGGTTGAGTTAGAAGAGTTTTTCCAATTAAAGTGACGTTTTGAAAATGGATTATTTATTATTTAGAGTCGCCACTTGGAATTGAGTTTTGGTGTTCCAAGTCACCTTTTATTGAATCTCTTGTCAAAAGGAAGATTTGACTCCTAATTCATAGTCTACGAAAACAGAAGACTGAGTAAGGAATTCTGTTGACCGAGGGGAAGGTGTAAGGCACCACTCGAGTCTCGTAGTTCTAGCACGGTCGCTTTATTGACTGATGTAAGGCTTAAATCAATTTTAGCTATTCTTGTGTTTGATTGATTATGACTTATTTGTTACCGCTTAATTAATTATTATATTTTATTAATTGTGTTCACCATGATGCAGAACGCACACAAGGTAATTCTTTGAAATTAAATGTTAAACCCAGATACAGAATATACACATGGTTATAACATAATTATTTTAAATCTACAGGCATTGAGACGCGGAATGCGTACATGATCCTTTTATTATTTAAGCATATCAATCCAAGGTTCGGGTATGAACACATGGGCTAATATTTAAAGTACATCTAAAGTTTTTCTATTGTTTTAGAGTATTCCAATTATTTTCAGATTTGAGATATTTATGTTTATAATTTTCTAAGGATTTATAAGTAAAAATTAGACAAAACGAAAGAAAAAGAAACGAAAAAGAAAAAAGTAAACCAAACTAGCTGGATCATCTTAACGTTAAAAACACATACAAAATAATCAATCTGTTAAACTAGAAGGAATTCATTACAAATAACAAAGCTCGCAATTTGCACAAAAAAAAAATCTTACGCAAAAATGTACATGAATTTCTACGCTGAAGAAAATCTTTTTATTTTTACCATGCAAAGTTGATAATTTTTAAAGACTAATGGAAACATCAGGACATATACTCTTTACATACATTGAGAAATAGAACGAAAATGGCCTGCTCTGAGTATTCCTTTTTTTTGAAAAATATTTTAATCTTTTGTCTAGAAACGAGTCACGAGTACGTATACTCATTTTATTTAGTGCGCTAGAAATTATGTCACGCGTACGTGTATATAATTAATAGAACTTATGTCACGCGTACGTGTACATAATTAATAGAACTTATTTAATATTAAAATTATTTGGCCAAAGTCGCGCGAATGTGTATCTTGGTGTTATTTTGAAAATCGGCGCTTGAATCATGTCACGCGTACGTGTACACAATTTATCACGCTTAATTACTAAAAAAAACTTGGTCCAAATCGCGCGAACGCATACCTTAGTTTATAGTTAAAGGAATTGGGTCAACCCATAGTCACCTACTTCCAACCGATTAATAGAAAGTATTAGTCACATATAAAACAAATAAAAAATAAATATTGGTTTCTCCAAGTGAAAGACTCAAAAAAAAGAAAATGTTGTCACTATATTATCTAGTTTACTTTTTATTTTATTTTAGTGGAACACTTTTTACTGTAGCAAAATTAAAGGCAAATCATACCAAACCAGTAGTAAATACTTTAACCAACAAAATGCACATCATCTTATATCTTATTTTGGCTAAACAAATACATGCAAAATACAGGAACAGAAGTAATAACCTCAAAACTTTGAAATATTATTCAAAATTTACCTAAGACTTCCGGTGAGTACTGCTGCAAAGAGAAAACGACAATGGGGAATGGTGGTTTCTTAAGTATCAACAGCAAAATCGAGCAAACGAACCAGAAAATTGGTCGGAACCTCAGTTGGAATCGACGGACACGAATGAAAGATGACGGGCTAACCGTTTTCCGGCGAAGCTCGCCAGTGATAGAGGTAAGGACCTTGAAATGGAAAAACACTTTGAATAACCTTGCTTGAACGCAAAATACAGGTGAATTCCAACGACGAAAATCACACGTCCAATAGAAAACGAACGAGACAACGACAAACACGATTCCGAAACCGGAACCGGATAGCTTTGAACTAAAAACTGGAACTTCAAACCAACCGTGCCTCGAATGAGTTCCATAATCAAAATCCACAAAATCAAATAAAAGATGAAGACAGAAGCATAACGTTTCTTTAAAAAAAAAAAACTTGAAATCAAAGAAAATCAAAAGACTCCAAAGTTTTAGAATATTTATGATGTCTTCTCCCTTTCTCTCGTTATCTTCTCCTCTTAAATAGAAGAATAAAAGGAAGTTTACGTGATATTGGGTTAGATACGTGAGGGAGTGGGTAACTGAATTGGAGATAATGGAGGATAAGTAGTTATATAATTATATAATAAAAAGTCCTAATTGTATAGGGCATCAATTGTGAAGCAAATTGTAAACATATATATTTGTAAAAAAAAATTTAGTTTGTAAATAAAAAAAGTAAAATATACTTTGAGAATGTGAGTATTTTTTATTTATTAGATTGAATAAAATCTATTAAGAGCAAGGTAAAACTTTAAATTATTAAGATTAGACCTTAAAGAGCTATTTATACTAACATAGTGAGAATTTGAGTGTGGTAAAAAATTAGTTGTTCACAAGTATCCAAATGGTTGTGAGATCGCTTGACATAAATAAAAGATATATTTCGGCCTCAAGAAAATGACGAAGAGCTCGTTGGTGATGAAACTCCATATATTAGTGCAATTGGGGCACTGATGTATCTTGTTAACAATATCCGGCCAGATATTGCTTTTGCTGTAAGCTCATTAGCAAGATTCAGTTCTTCCCCAACAAGAAGACATTGGAATGATGTTTAAGCATATATTTAAATTTCTTCGGGGAACTCTAGCTATGTGATTGTTCTATTCTAATGAATTCAAGTCAGAAATGATTGGCTATGCCGATGTAGGTTATTTGTCTGATCCATAAAGAGCCCGATCTCAAACAGGTTGTTTGTTTATATATGGAGGTACAACTATATCATGGCGTTCAATGAAACAAACAATAGCTGCCACATCTTCAAATCATGCTGAGATAATAGCCATTCATGAAGCTAGCCGAGAATGTTTTTGGTTGAGATCAATGACTCAATATATTCAGGAAATGTGTGGTTTTCTTATGAAAAAAGATAATCCAATTATACTATATGGAGACAATGTTGCTTGCATCGCTCAACTAAAAGGAGGATACATCAAAGGAGACAGAACAAAGTACATTTCACTAAAGTTCTTTTTCACGCACGATCTTCAATAAAATGGTGAAATTAATGTTCAGCAGATTCGCTCATGTGAAAATTTGGTTGATTTGTTCACTAAGGCATTACCAACGTCAACATTTGAGAAGTTAAGACAGAAGATTGGAATGCGACGTCTTCGAGAAATAAAGTGATGTTTTCATGAGGGGAGTAAGATACATGCCGTATTCTTTTTTCCTTAGCCTAGGTTTTGTCCCACTGGGTTTTTCTGGTTTTTAACGAGGCAACAAATAAAGTGTATTAGAGATATGTACTCTTTTTCCTTTACTAAGATTTTTTCCCACAGGGTTTTTCTTAGTAAGGTTTTAACGAGGCATATTATCTATTTTTGGACATCGAAGGGGGAGCGTTGTAAAACCTATAGTAATTGCGAATGTCCACTACTCCCACTACTTTCACCCATGATGTAAATAACCTCCCACTACTTATTACTATTATGATTGTAACTCTCACACCTCCATAACCCATACCCATGATCTTCCCCCATGATCTCAAAGGTTAATGTCATGTTTAAGACGATCCTTTTGTAACCTTCAATGTAGTAGTATAAATAGAAGCATGAAATGTAATATGGGATACACTTGAACGCTTGATGAAATAAGAAAGTTATCTTTTTGTCTCTTATTCTACTTATTTTCTTGTTTTATATTGTTACTTTGAGCTACATTTCTTAACAACTACTACTTTGAAAATATTTTTTAAGACTTTTTAATTTCTTATGTCTAAATTTTTCTTGAATTAACTTGCCATTTCACTAATTAAATTTAGAAAAGTTATACTTTTTAATTCATGATCACTTTGATTCAAACTTTGTAAAATCAATAAGCACATTGATAGTCTTATTTTACACAACATATCAGCAAATAGATGACATCGATTACATATGTTTGATCTCTACCTTTTTTTGGGCCATATTTAATCTCTATATTCTCATACGACTTTGTCTTAGTAGCAAATAATGCTGAAGTTTGATCATAGTGATACAAGCACATCTTCTCAACTGGAATGTCGTTTTTTCTCTTGCCTCTATTAACTTAACAAT
The DNA here is from genome assembly GCA_005239495.1 of Nicotiana undulata. Taxonomy (NCBI): domain Eukaryota; kingdom Viridiplantae; phylum Streptophyta; class Magnoliopsida; order Solanales; family Solanaceae; genus Nicotiana; species Nicotiana undulata. The sequence goes on along the minus strand of ML271494.1, from coordinate 116,452 downwards.
GATAAACGACTTGGGTCGGGGCGAAGTTATATTTGTCCAAGGATGGTCAACGGAGCAGTCTTCACCAAAAAATTATATTGCGTATAAGGGTAAAATTTTACTTGAACATCCTTATAGAACTTTCTGGCTTCACCACTGACTTAGCTAATCAATTACTTGTTAGCTTCTCTACTTATTCTTCTATACCAATAATGGTTCAATTGTACCTTAACTACCTTACAGAGTACCAAAAAGGGTTGTGGTGGAGTGGTAAGTACTCGTTCATCCTTAATTAGAGGTCTCGGGTTCGAGTCCTAGGTAAGGAGTCGCCTTTGTTAGGGAGCGCTCTACCCCCAATGTAAGTACCGGACATCGGGTAAAAAAAAACCACCTCACAAAGTTAAACATGTCAATAAAATTCCTAATCAACTGCCAAATACAATAAAGTAACTAAAAATGTGATACCACTCGGCAAACCGACCTTAGCTCAGTTGGTAGAGCGGAGGACTGTAGTCGGGTAATGAAAGCCCACAGCTAATCCTTATTTTAAATTTCATTTTCAACGATTTTTTTGGTTTCACTTTACTTCCTCCACGCCGGCGCATTTTAGCAGTCCCTAACATAACGTGCACACAAAGCTCAACAAAATTAGCAGTAGCATAAACTTAGCAAAACTCAGCTAAACCATCGATCGATCGGCTTATACTATATTCGATTCAAAGCGAAAATCAAGCGAAACAACTTTTATTGGAATGCCCTAGTCTAGTTATTTTTTCTGTGTCTGCCTTATTATAAGACTCTCCGTAGCATAGAAAGAAATTAAAGAAACGGGAGTCTTCTTTTCAACACCATTGACCTGTTTAATCAAATGAGTAGCAAAACAAAGCTAATAACAACATTTCAACGTTGTCTAGGTCACATTATTAAATAACTATAGTAATAAATATTCAAAGCACTTTGACATTGGAAATACGAAAGCTCCAATTGAAAATATTCCCTGTTTCTCGTCTTCTTTTTCCACTAGCTGCTTTTGCAGAAATTCGAATACAAATAGAGAGCCAACGCAACGGAATATTAATTGGAACGTGCCTTCAACCATTGTTGTCCAAGCGTCGTAGGAAATCGCCTTTATAAAACTTGGAAGACAATGTAAATAATTTATTACCTTATATGTGGATCACACTAGAAATCTCTAGAAGAGACGCTAAATTCTCACATTTAAAATCAGATAATCCTTTATGATAGATAATCATATAATATGGCCATAGACTTTATCACTCAACTAAAAGCTATGCAACAATCACTTTAACTAGAACATATCATTACATGAATTATGGCGATCATGCTCTTAAACAAACAACTCCTTCCATGTATTACAACGTACAATATGTTCTAACAAAGTGTCAACAACTTTATGGATGAGCTTAATATAAGTCATTTAGAGTTTAACTTTATTAATCCAAAGATAACAAAATAATACATGGAAAATTAAAGTGGGTACTGTCATGTATATTAAAATAAACATAATGTTTAGACAGACTGTTAGAGAACAAAGTAAGGCTAAATAGAGCTATTAAGACCCATATGGGATACATGATTCTTGAAAATATTAGCTGACAGACCTTTAGTCATAGGATCATCATTCATCAAAATAGTACTAACTTGCTCAAAACTCACATCTTGCTTCTACACATAGTCTCTAACAATGAAGTACTTTCTGTCAACTGCTTGCTTCAAATGTCACTCTTATTGTTCTTAGAAAAGAACACCGCAGTTGAATTGTCACCAAAGATTCTCAATGTACTTGAAATGGAATCGATAATCTTAAGGCCGGAAATAAAGTTCTTCAACCATAGCGCACGTGATGTAGCTTCATAGCATGTTATAAATTCAATTTCCATAGTGGATGTTGTAGCAATTGTCTGCTTGATACTTCTCCAAGATACACCACCTATAGCAAGAAGAAAAACGTATCCTGAAGTGAATTTACCATTGTCTTTGCATCCACCCAAATCAGAGTCTGAATATACAATAACCCCAATGAGTTAGAGTATTTGTACGTGAGATTAAAATCCTTGGTTCCTTGCAAATATATCAAAACCCTTTTACCATCTTTCCAATGGACAAGACCGGGGTTACTTTGATATCTGCCAAGTATTCCCACCGCAAAACCAATATCTTGCCTAGTACAGACATGTGCATACATAAGGCTCCCAACAAGCAAATCATATGGAATGTCTTTTATTTACTCCTTTTCCAATGCATTTGTGTACATTGATTCAATGAGAATTTGTCACCTTTAATTATGGGTGCTGCTATAGGTGAATTGTTCTTCATCCCGTATCTTTCCAGAATTCTTTCAATGTAGGCCCTTTGAGACAGTCCAAGTAATCTTTAAGTTCTATCTATGTGAATCTCTATGTCAATGACATAAGTGGCTTCACCCATATCCGCATCTCAAAATTCTGGATAAGGTTTAGTCTCGTGGAATAACCCCAAATCACTACTTGCAAGGAAAATGTCATCCACATATAGGACTAAAAAAATATATCTGCTCCCACTTGTATTAAGGTATATACACTAATCAATGATGTTCTCCGTAAGTCCAAATGAAGAAACAACATTATGAAATTTAATATACCATTGGCGGGAAGCCTGCTTTAGCCCATAAATGGACTTATTCAACTTGCAAACAAGGTGACTTTTGTCCTTATCACAAAATCCTTCAGGTTGACACTAGTATTTTTCAAGGTCCGCTGGCCCAGTGCTTAGGATTATCAGAAGCTAATTACGTCATGATAGAAGTCCATGAAGGGATATGCGGCAATCACTCAGGTACAGATTCTTTGGTGCTGAAATTAGTTCGGGCATGATATTATTGGCCCCGTATGGAGCAAGATGCTAAAGACTTCATACGAAAATGTGATAAGTGCATGCTAACTCTACGCACCACTAGTACATCAACCGACAGAACCTCTACATTTGGTTCTATCCCTGTGGCCATTCATGAAATAGGGGATGGACATGTTGGACCACTACCACCGGCTCCTAGAAAGGTAAGATTTCATTTAATTTTAACTGACTATTTTTCTAAATGGGTGGAGCAGGTCCTTATCAGAAGATTGGAGAACACGAAGAGGTCGATTTCCTGTGGAAAAACATAATTTGCAGGTTTGGAATACCAATGAGATTGCATGTGACAATGGGCCGCAGTTCATCGGTGCAAAAGTTACAAAGTTCTTTGAAGACCTTAAGGTAAAAAAGATTACCTCTTCACCTTATCATCTGAGTGAAAATGGTCAAGCGGAGTCAACAAACAAAGTGGTTATTCAAAATCTCAAAAAGAGGTTGGAAGCAGCAAAAGGCAACTGGCCCGAAGAATTACCTAGGGTTCTACTGGCCTACTGAACAACGACCAAGTCAAGCACAAGAGAGACCCTTTTTTCCCTTGTATGCGGTGCAGAAGCTTTGATAACAGTGGAAGTGGGGGAACCAACCCTAAGGTATTTCGAGGACAATGAAGAATAGAACAACGAGGCAATGCTAATCAACTTAGAGCTGCTCGAGGAATGCAAGGACTTGGCGCATGTCAGAATGAAGGCTCAAAAGCAAAGAATGGAGCGATATTATAATCGAAGAGCCAACCTACAATATTTCAAAGTAGGAGGCTTGGTCTTAAGAAAGGTAACTTCGAACACCCGGGAGCTCAACGCGGGCAAGTTAGGCCCAACATGGGAAGGCCCCTACCGGGTTTCAGCTATAACTGGGAAAGGATCGTACGTGTTAGAGAACCAAAATGGAGACAATATGCCCATCAACTGGAACGTGGCTCACCTAAAAAGGTATTACTGCTGACGAACAACAGTCAAACGGAAAGTATGTGTTGCACTCTTTTTCCCTTCGTTCAGTTTTGTCCCAATTGAGTTTTTCTTGCAAAGTTTTTAACAAGGTAGAAACGGAAAGCATACTACGAAGACAATAGTAAGACCTTTGATAACAAGGAAAACAAGCAAGTTACCACTCGGGGCGATTATATAATCTTTACTTCGATATCAAATTCCCACAGGGAAGTTAAGTTTTCTACTAAACGGGGGTTACCCGACCGTTCACGAGCACCAACCACTAGAGGACTATTAGATATTCTTTCACTCGATAGCATGGGTTCCTAATAGGAAACAAGATATGTTGCTGTGTGAAGGAATACCTAGCAATTCACTGGTAAGATCTTCGAAGATACAAGACTTCCAGTGTTCCGATTTGCATTCGAACACTAAGGGGGATGATATGAGGTTACGACAACAATGATGCCAGGAAACACTGAATGCCATGTCACCCGGGGAACTAAACTCCAGAACATAATATATCATCGGGACTGCATAGCCAGCCCCGAAGAAACAAACTGTACAAGATAGCCACAAGTCATGGCAATTTCTTTTCTACATAGAAAAATGATTATGTACTTTTGAAAATAGAAGGAATTGAATGAAATGAAATCCTTTTGTTTTTATCTTGTTTCTTATTTGAACGATGATTAATTTTACCATTTGAAAGTTAAACAAGTACTTCAAATATTTGTGACGTAATGAACATGAGACGTCCTTTTCAAGAGCATCGTAAACATAAGAGGGCCCTCTATTATAATAACACTCGTGTTAAAGGGCTGGATCCGGAATAATTAATGCCCGAAACCCATAATGCCATCAGGAAAAAATACACCCGAAGCTGCATGCAAAAAAGAGGCAAAAAATAAACTTGCGCAATTACTTATCGAAACCCTCATGTAAAAGGGATAATTCTCGGAAACAAAATGATTCGAAGAAAAAGCATCTGGGATACACATAATAAAGCGCAAACGGAACAACATGCGCAGAATTCTTGAGCAAGTAAGAAAGTTAAATACTTGCATGAATATTTGAACAAAACTAAGACTCAAACGATACTTGAGCAAAAATATGTTTTTATTTACAAAGCCACGTCAAAATGGTAAAGGTACGAAATAGAAAAATAAAGAAAAAACTAAAAAATAACGTCTGTGGGACCAGGAGGAAGAGAAATATCTGCATTCTCGGGAGTAGTAGATGGTTCCACCAATGGATCAACGTTTTCCCCAGCTTGGTCTTCGGCGTCATCACCTTTCGATCCCTCTTTAGTTTCTGAAAACTTGGAACCGGAATCAAAAGAACCATGAGCGTCAGACTGTGACAGGAGTCCACTTTTTGTAGCCAACTCAAGCTCTCGGGCCTTAGTAATTTCGGCATCAATGTCAATAATACCAGTTTTGGCCTCTTCCAAGGTTTTTATCCTCATACTATACATAGAATAAGTTTTTTCAACAATGAGGGAAGTCGCTCGGCGCTTGATTTCTTCTTTGATTGATCCACCTCTATGGAAAGGTTTTCCAGGGTGGACCTAATAGATTTGAGACGGACACCGAGCTCACGGACAGTTGAAATATAGTGCCTATTATGCTCGATAGTTTTCCTGTACTTCTCCTCCAACTGGCATGTCTCACTCCCGCAGCAGCAAGTTCTTCATCTTTAGAGTTCAAGGCTTCTTCCAGATTAGTTACTCTCTCAGCGGAGGCAGCCTCACGGTCGGTTGCAGCAAGAATAACGTTCTGGACTTCTGCCCATTTAGCCTTGGATTAATCAAATCTAACCCTTAGTGGCCCAATTTCTTGGCTAAGGATTACCACTTCTTGATCACTTTGCTGCAAACGAGCCTCCAAAATAACGGTCTCGGTAGCCTTGGTTTCCAATTCCGCGAGATGGGGAGCACTCTGGTCCTGTTCTGCCAAAAATTAATCTCGTTCAGAAGTAAGTTCTTCCTTCTCACGAATCAGCCTTTGAAGGCCCTCAAAAGCAAGAAAATTATCCTATACAACAAGAAGAGGTAAAACTTAGAGTACATTTGTTCAAAAGTAGAGGAAATAGAAGAGGAAGAAAGAAACATACCGATGCGGTGTTATGCATGGCATTGTTTAACAAACACTCGCGAGAGAGAGTCTGAATCTTTTCTCAATCCTTCTATAAAGCCAAAGGCTTCAGGTAGTTAGCAACTTCCACCGGCCTTGGAAGGAAGTTGCACCAGGTGGAGATCGAAAAGGTATCACTCCTCCTCCTTTGTGGATCTTCAGAAGGGGCGGCATAATTTTGCCCCAAATTCTCATGAACTGGGGACTGTAGAGAAGGGGAACCTTCTTAATGGTAAGGCGCGGCTGATGGCGATTATGTACCGCTGTTGGAAGAGTGGATAAAGATGGAAATGATGTAGCAGTTGCTTGTGATGGTGAATGTGGAGATGAAGCTGACGGAGTTGAAGAGTGGTAAGCAGTTGCATCAAATATTGTGACGGTTGTTTGGTGCTCGCCAGCCAAAGACGGCATGGACCCGGTACTCAGTCTCATAGGTTACAACAATTGAGGCCCGAGAGCGGGAGTTGGCATTCTCCACCAAATAAAATTCTCCCGAAAGTGATAAGACGTCATCTTCAGCTATTGCAATTATCTCAACAGGTCGAGCATCCGGTTGAAATGATGATGATTGTACCCTTCTATGTAAAGAAGCTCTCTCATCACTAGCTTCTTCGACGTTGTCGATGGTCACGATGTCTATGAATAGCCTAGAAGGATGACCAGTCACCATCGCCACTAGAGATGACTCGGGGGCATCAATATTTTCCCTCTTATTCTTTTCCCTGTCCGCAGAGGAACGTCTTCTCTTTGGTTTCTAGTTCTCTAGCCGGGGACTTCGTGAAGAAATGTTTGTGCCCGAAGTAGGCTCGGAGATGCATGTTCGAGTAAGTGCCTCATGAAGCAGCCTCGCCTTATCAAGAGGGTCAACCAAAACACCCTCCTCGGGGACATAAACTCAGCCCGCAGGGAGACCTAATTTCGTGAACAGGTTAGAAGGGTCAACCAAGTTCTTCATATACAAAAGGTGGAAACAAGGTAAATTTAAGTTACCATGAGTTTTGGCCTTCCACCCGTACTTAATGGATAGCTCTTTCCACAAACGAGTTTCGGACATTGTGATGTCCAAGATCTTTGGAACCCACCTCCAATCCCTCTACCGCCGGTGGGATCCATCGAGTCGCTGAAACAAATGAAGATTGAAGGATCATTACAAACATGAAAGAATAATTAGTAAGGAAGGGTGTATTAAAGAGAACTTACGAGAACGGTTGCAAGCAACAGGAAATGATGAAGCCGTTGTTGGACCAATGTCACTGGTGGCAACTGCAACGAATCGTTCCATCCACCCACAGTCGTTGTCATCGTCCATGCTAAACAGCAAAGCATGGTGGCCACTGTTGCAAAGGTTTATCATTCCCCCGTGGAAGATTTTGGGGGAATAAAGATTTATCATATGATCTAGGGTTAGCTCCTCTCCCGTTTCTAGGCACAAGGGTCGGAGGCAGGCAACCGTCCTCCACACTAAAGGACTTACCTGTGCCAAACACACCTGGTAGCCAAGGCAAAACTACGCAATAACGGAATCAATCTCTCCAGCTAAAAGAAAACGCACCTAAAGTAAAAGGATACGTGAAGAAATATGTAAAACCTTCCATGTGCGAATAAAAGAAGGGTACCTAACAACCCATGTGCAAGGGCTAGCAGTAGTCTCTTCAAAATCGTTTGAAATACTAAGCCTTCTTGGGATGATGGAACCCACTGTTGGAGGAACGGAATCCTCATTTTTGTTCTTTCCCTTTGAAGAACTAGTACGTTTTGAAGAGGAAGCCATTGGAGTAGAAGGAAGAAAAATTTCTGGTTCGAAAAAGATCATAGAAAAGTTGGGTATAAAAGATGCAAATAGAAGTTTAAGAGATTATGAAGTACATAAGAGAAGGATGATGTATATAAATAATATTTTGAGTGGCTAAATTCATGGCCATGATTACCTCAATAATCAGTAAAAGTTGAGCTGAATCGTAGGATGATGCGTGTTCGGGGCATTAAATGCGGAGAGACGTGCGTCTAATCAACTGTCAAAGAACTTCAGAGGGAGTTAGAGTAATTCTCGCAAAAAGGTTCTTTCTACCAACTTCCCGATAACTCAAGATTGTGTCACCGGAAAGCAAGGATGCTATTTGTATATGGAATAATACGACACGACACGTGGCCGCTTAAAGGAAGCACACGTGGAACACAAGATGTGAATTGTCACCGAACGCAGCTATTCCACTTGTCACCGGAAGTAATAACGATCATAAAAGAGTATAAATGCTATGTGCCCGGTAACATTTAAGACAGAATATTTTGCAGCATTAAGGATGATGGACCGTTACAAGGAATTTGGCATTTATGTGCAACGTTACATCTTCATCAATGACCCTCATAATTGACATTAAAGAAGGGCAAGATCTTAGGTCTTCCTTTCCTAGACATAGCTATAAATAGAGAGCTTAGTTATCATGTAAATGGCAAGAATTTTCTGGCTAACTTACACTACATTCTATACAATATTTTAATAAAATTTAACTTTCTCGCTTTTGATCTTACCATTGTTGTACCCGGAAACCCTGTTCCCGGACTCATCGCCTATGCCATTCCATTCACATTATAAGACTAAGTATTTTATATTTCATCAGTTATTCCATTGCTTTTTGGATCACATAATTCACTTGATTAGAAACCACAAATAAATTCAATTATACCGTTTTTCGTGTAAACAATTATCTGTTGTACAGTGTGCCTATAAAATTCTCTATTCTTTGCATATTTTGGATATAATGATCGTCCTAGATCGTCAATCCATTGCATGTTTTCTAGTGAAACATAGATCACTGTTCAAGAGACAAGGTTAAATTTTAATTGTGAATATCTAGCTGTTGGTCGTGCCTAGCTTTGGGAATGTTTGGAATTTACTGTTGATAGCTCAACTGCTCCTACTGTTCTCATACCCAGACGATTCTACTTAGTTTTTTGGTGAATAGTTTTTCCAATGCTTATTGCATTTTGACATATATATCTCACGACCGTGCCATGTTTCTGCTTTCTTAGTTTCTTCTAAGTCTTTCCTCTTCTTGAAATTTATGGTTAGGTAAAGAATGGAGGAAGTTCTTTTGCTATCTTATCTCTGGGTTTCTGCTGACTATTTTGACTTTTACTTCCTTTTATGTATATTTAGTTCATGTTTTATCCAGAATGGGCGTGCAACTTCAAGTCTTCAACTTGGTTTCCCCGATTTGACAGAAATTGATGCTTTGAAGTCGAGTACAATATATATGTGTGAAAAGCAATTAATTTATTTACATGTTCTTTATCTATTTTGATTTTATATAGATAGATAGATAAAATGATAATAATATTAATTATGCAAGATTACTAACACACGGGGTTCTATCATCTACGGACCAATATAGTTCATGCAAACCAGAGTTAAAACGTGGCTATCCGATAACTGCATAGCAAAATTAGTTCTTAATTTATCTGCTAATGGAGAAAATACGGGAGGAATCTATATCTATCTATCTATATATCTATATAATTAAGGGAACTGGACCAGTGATGTGGCACTCTCTAACTTCAGAAAACATAATTCTCTTTTTTGTCAAATTTTCACCATTTTCTCTATTTAAAATTTTTAAAAAAAAAGAAGAAAAAAAACTTGAAAAGATACAAACATTTGGAAAGGTTGTGTCCTAACCAGTAACTAACCTCTTGTCTGAATCTTTGTGTCCAATATAAATAAATAAGCAACCAACTATTTTCTTGTCCATTCAGTGGCCAATTCTTCTTCTTCTTCTTCTTTTTCTTCTTGAGAGATAAAAACAATCAAAAGGTACCTCCAAAGAACGATTTTGACAAACAACTCTACTTACCGTGAAAGTATGAGATATATTGTGCAAAATACGGAGAATGGGTATAAAAGTGTCAGGCAATAAAAAAATTGTGATTGGAAAACAAAAAGAAGATAAGGGTAATCTCAACCCGCCTTCATTCATAACGAAGGCGCTTCCATTAAAAAAGAAAATAGAACTACACAATAAACTACCCAAGTCAAAATAAATGATTCTTCTTCTCATAATCAGAAGTTAAAGCCATAGCAATGGAAAGTTAAAGACTCAGCTTTAAGCTGTGAAAGATGAAGATATACATAGAGGTTAGCCAAAGGGTAAATTTCTACGCATTTGGTCTATGTTAAAATAGTATTTGGACATAACATAATGATTTCAAGAATTAATGGAGGTCAACAAGAAATATATATATATATATATATATATATATATATATATATATAAAACTTGTTTTTTTCTTAATATTTTAGAATAGATTTAATAGAAAATGTATAGTCGATTATAATATTATTAGAAAACATATGAAAAAAGAGTTTAGATTATTTTAAAGAACCGTACAGTATGACTGATTTTATTCATATGTACATTGTTTACATAAAATTGATAATATGAATGTTGTTGGAGCTAATCATACAAAATATCTATATTTGTTGTTTAATCAATCAAATTATAACTTTTTTTGGTATGCACATACATGAAAACTTTATCATAATTTTAACTATCTTTATATTTATATATATATATATATATATATATATATATATATATATATTAAATTGACTAATCTCTTCAGGATCGCGCTAAGCGCGGATAATATCACTAATTGCCATATAAATGAGATGATCAAAAAGTTATTTTACCTCCTTCTTTCACAAGCAAGCAGTGCCCACCTAGCCTTTCCATCTTTTCAACATCATCGTTGAAAGAAAGAGCAATTGGCGCTTGAGAAGGACCAAATAGAGCATATTTTTTTTAGCTCTTTAATAAAATATAGATAACGACAATGCAGTTCTACACATGACAATTGTATCAACTATAGGAAGAAGTTTATATCGATAAGTAAAACTTACGTGTTTGCTTCTAGCATGAAGAGTTGCATGCATCGATCTACCAAAAAGGGTATTTAAATGTTGTTTCAGTTCCTCATTTAAGATTTTACAAAAATGCACTACCTTATTGACCAAAATAACAAGAGAATAAAAATAACTTATCGAATAAATACTGTCTCGTGGCAATTTATTGCTTTGAAAGCGATTTCATTTTGACTGGGTGTAATTCATTAAGACCAGTCGCTCCCCAAGATTCCACAATACTTCTAAACACGTGCACTTATAGCTGAAAGTTTGGAGTTTTCTAAAAAGAATTGTCCAAGAAAATAGAAAGAAGAATATTCTTTTGAGAGGATGAGAAAATAATATTTTTGGGAAGTTTTTTAGTTCAAAAATGATGATGCTTATAGAAGCAAATTATCCACGGTTTCTTCGATCAGTAAAATGTAAGAATCAAATGGGAGTTAATGTTATGTAACATTATTCTTGTCTTAATGAAAAAATTGTCATAAAGGCAGTAACTTCAAAATTTCAGAAAAACTAATATCTTTTCACAAACGAAGCCACAAAAATTAAGAAATCATCATATGAATATTTATGAATTAGTAACTTCATTCTCCCACTCTGCATATACAAACAATCTAGATATGTTACAAAATCAATAGTGGAGAGGTATGAAAATTAACTACACAGATTAATTGTGGATTAAAAGTTCTTTATTCTTTGTATTATCAAATTAGAGTATAACGCCTAAAGAGGAATAATATTAATTGTTACACCCTGCAGTAATACATCAATGTTAGTGTGATGACCCAAAAGGTCATCCTATGTTTTAGAACTCGATTCTGTGCTCTTTAGCCTTTAAAATCTTACTTTTATCCTCCTCGATTTGTGTGCACAGTCCGAGCATTTTCGGAAAGCTTTTATGTTGAAAATTGATGAAAATAATATTTTTTTGCCTTAAAAGTTAGATTTAGTTGACTTTGATCAACGTTTTGAGTAAACGGACCCGGACCCGTATTTTGACGGTCCCGGTGGGTCCGTAATAAAATATGGGACCTGGGCGTATGCCCGAAATCGAATTCCGAGATCCCTACTTCGAGATATAAATTTTTGTTAAAAATTGAAAGAATGAAAATTAAATGATTTTAAGAACTTGGTTAATGTTTGATCTAGTTGGTATCGGGTCCGTATTTTGGTTTCGGAGCACGGTACATGTCCAAAATAGTATGTATACATTATCTGTGAAATTTGGTGAGAAACGAAGTTGGTTTGACGTGATTCAGAAGTCATGTTGTGAAAATAGAGGTTTTGAAGCCTTCTTGAAAATTTCATTCAATTTGGTGCTATATTCGTAGTTCTAGGTGTTATTTTAGTGATTTGACCACGCGAGCGAGTTCGTTTGATATTTTTAGATTTGTGTGCACTTTTGGTTTATAGCCCTGAGGGCTCGAGTGAGTTTCGAATAGGCTACAGAGTGAAAATGGTTTGGGAAAACACTGTTGGTGCATCTGATGTTTCCGAAGGCCTCTCGCATTTGCGAGATCAGGAGTCGCAATTGCGACCTCTGACAGGCTCACATTTGCAAGCTTCTCATCGCAAATGCGAAGAGAAGCTGACCAGTGGTTCTTGCATTTGCGAAGCGAGTCTGGGAGGGGCATGGATCGCAAATGCGAACATTTAGTCGCATATGCAGGGATTCAAAGGCCGCATTTACGACATTATCCTCGCATTTGCGAAAGCAACAAAAATGTGAAGGTCTTCTTAATTGCGATGGCTCCTTCGTATTTGCGATGCTCAGGTCGCAAATGCAATATCTGCAGCTGATGAAAAGAGACTTAGACGGAATTTTCTCCCATTCTTCAAAATTTCAAACCAAGAACCCTAGAGGCGATTTCTCCAAGACCAATTCTTCCACAAAATATTGGTAAGTGATCCTAACCCACTTTCTTTCAATCTCCCATAATATTTCATGAATTTCCAACCTAAAATATAGGATTTCCATGGTAGAATTGGGGTTTTGGGTAGAATTAGGGATTTTTGGGAAATTAGAATTTAGACCTCAATTTGGGGTCGGATTTCAAAACTAATTACAAATTCGGGCTCGGAGGTGAAGGGATTTTGGTCCGAACCTCGAGTTTTGTCCAAGCAGGTCAAGGGTCGATTTTTGTTTTTTTGGGAAAAAGTTTGGGAAACCTAAATTTATGCATTGTAATTGATTTTTAGCAATATTTGATATTATTAAGTTAATTATGGCTAGATACGAGTGGTTTGGAGGTGGAAACTAGAAGAAAAGCGGTAATCGAGCAGTGAATGACATGTGGATCGAGGTCAGTGTTGTGTCTAACTTTAACTTGAGGGATTAGGAATCCTTGCCTTAATTGTTATGTGAAAAATCATGTGCGCGGCGTATATGTGAGGTGGCGCGTACCTATGTGCCGCTGATTTATTTTTTTAGCCTGTTTTCTTTCCCATTCTCCCTATATTGTTTCTTTCTCCGCTTTAATTGTTACATGCCTATTTGTAATTCCATGCCTAATTGCTACCTGGTGATATTGTTTCTCCTTGTTGAAGATAAGTTTTTCTTATCCCCAATTACTTGCTTAAGTTGTTCTTAATTGTGTTTTAGTGATATTCTGGATTGGTCTCGCTGAGTTGTATTATTTGTGTAAGTTTTATTGAGTATAAGGTTTCTGATTGCCTTGTAAGGAGTTTAAGTATTGATAAGGGTCAAGTGTTAATTTTGTGAAACTTTTATGCTTCCTGTGTAATTGATATGATTATGGTGGGATCGGGTTGCATGCCGCAACTGGAGAAATAAGGGTGATATATTGAGGAGGAATAAGGGTGAATTGCTATTATACGGTGGGATCGGGTTGCACGCTGCAATATGTTTAATAAGGGTGGAATGTGGTGATATAAGGGTGAATCGTGATTGTGTTTATTATGATATGGCGGGATCGGGTTGCGCGCCGCAATATTTTTTCTATATTTTGTTATTTATGTTATTAAGAAGAAATAAGGGTGGATTTTGATATGTACGATGGGATCGAGTTGCGCGTTGCAACAATTTATGTGTTTATGTGTTTTCTTCGACCCTGTATGTTATTCGGTAGTTTTGCATTTCACTCAAGGATTGGTTATAGCTGAATACTGACGAGACACGTTGAGTTCTATATTTATTCCCTGCAAATCATTGCTTTTACATTATTCTGCTTTCTTTTCTGTCTTATTATCCACTGTATACAGTTTATATTGTGAGTGTCCAGTCGTAGCCTCGTCACACCTTACTCGTGGTTAGGCTCGGCACTTACTAATACATGGGGTCGGTTGTAATGATGTTGCACTCTGCACTTCCTATGCAGGTTTCAGAGTAGGTAGTGACTGATATAGAGGTTGGCTACAGATTATATAGTTCGGAGACCCAAGGTAGTTCTGCTGGCGTCCGCAGGCCCTTGTGTCCCCTTCGACACTTCTATACTTACTGTTTTTTTGTTTATTTTCCCAAACAATTGTAATTTCTTTCAGAAAAATATTTGTAGAAAATCATAGTATTTTCGTGAATTGTGACTCCAGATTCTGGGTAGAAGTAACATGTAATTAAAGTCAATATCTATATAGTTTAACATTTATTTCACTTTATTTATCTTGTTTACTGATAATCACTAAAAATGGAAAGAATTGGCTAAATAACCTCTAACGTTGTCTTGCCTGGCAAGTGTGATGTTAGGCGCCGTCATGGTCCCGACAATTAAAATTTTGGGTCGTGACAGTTATACCTTGCAGTATTACTTCAATGTTACACCCGATAGTATTACGTCGATGTTACACTCCGCAGTATTATGTCGATGTTACATCTCATACTTTTGTACGTTGGATTTGTCGTAAGATAAATTACATAAGTTCAAGAACAAGATTATTTTTGGAGGTTACAAGTATTATGCATTTTCAAACAAGTGATAAGTAAGAGTCGTGAAGGTCAGAAGGTAAGCGAGTTGAAGAAAATAAGGTTACTCGAAATTTGACATTTTGGAATAAAATACAGTACATGCTATAATATCCCGTATTTATGGACTAATGTTATTTCACATGGATTTGATAGTAAGGTATATGAACTATATATTAGTATTTAAGTGAAATGAGATTTAGGAATTAATTAAGTGGGTAACTAGTTAAATGCAAGGATTTAATTAGGGATAAGTGGAAGACAAGTGTCCAAAATAGGGGACAATTATGGAGTCCACATGGGACTACTCAAATCTCCACCTTGTGACTCATGGTCCATGGATAGGTATATCTTGGTGGCTGCTGAATGGCCAAGTTTCTTTTTCTTCTTAAACGATTATTATGGGGCCTAAGTATTAGCAAACTTCAAAGTTTCATTTCAGTATATGTATATTATTAACAAGCATCATCACCTAGCCTTAAAAGCACAAAAACGTGAGAGATTGAGTTGCAACTTCGGGATTTTATTTTTAAAAATTTTCTATCTTTTGATGGGGCAAAACGTGGGCAGCAACCATAATAGAGAATTTATCCCTCCATCTCTCATAGATTAGTTTGTCGTAGCTGCTTATGGCATGACTTTTTGGAGCATAATTGACAGGTCCTAGTTTATTAAGGTAAGATTTCATCTCTTCTACATGTTCTTGAGGTTGTTGTTGTGTTATTATTGATATGCTTCTTGAAGTTGGAAGAAGGAAGTGTATAAGGTACCATATAAGAAGCATTTATTGTTCTGTCTTGGTGTATATTCTTAGGTGTTGATGATTGGAATTTAAAGGGAATAAAAGAGGTTGTAGTTGTGGTTGTTAAGGAATAAGGGAAATGTTGTCCATTCTAATCCCGAACCGAATTATCGTTTGATGTAAGTGATATACTAGTGTCATCTAAGTTCGCATATGCTTCCTTTGTTATAGGATTGGGGTACTAGTTATGACGAGTTCGTTGTTGGATTGTGTTGACGACACGAGGTATGTTAAAGCTATCCCTTTTATTTTTTTGGCATGATCTGTATGATACAAACAAAATGAGCAAACACGCAACTTTTACTAATGACTCTAGTCATAGAGGTACGAGGGATGCCTATGTTCTTGATTTCCCATGTGTCTTGTTTTTGTATCGACTGTTCATGGGTCTCAGAAAATACATAAGTTGATAAAGTTTATCCGAAGGCATATTGATCTTATGATCCAAGAGATCTTATCGACTTACTTCTTATGCATTTCATTCATTTATACATTTACATTGACCCATGAAAGGATGGCGTTATATACGCGTATATTATATGTATATGGGGTATGAGGAAAGGTTACGACATTATATACGCACCACCACCTGATCGGTACATTGATGATTTCTCCCACAGAGGCCGAGATGATATGATGAGATGCCCTCAGAGGTGATGATATTATGTATGCATATACGCATGCACGATATGACATTTATACGCATATGCATGATATTGTAATTGTTTCATGGTACACAGAAATATTCAGACTTACAGGTTGAGTCCTTTACTCCAAGTTTCATTCATGTCTTTTACATACTGATTTTTATGCCTTACATACTCGGTACTTTATTTGTATTGACGTTTCTTTTGCCTGGGGACGCTACATTTCATGACCGCGGTCCCGATAGACATGTTGTTAGTCCTCCTAGTAGGCTATCAACTCAACGGAAGGTGTTGGTGCACTCCACTTTCTTAAGAGTTGCCTATTTGGTCAGTATGATTTGGACATGTATTGATTGGTATGGCGGGGCCCTGTCCCGACCTTTATGACGTTTAAATACTCTTAGAGGCTTGTAGACAAATGTCATGTACCTAGATACTTGTATGGCCTTGTCGGCCTATGTTTCAAGTGTACAAATTATCATGTCGGCCTTATAGGCGCGTATGTCACATGTATAAGTTTCTATATCGTGTTGGGTCGTCCTATATCTAGTATTCCCTTATGTTTTATTCTGGTTATCTCATGACGGCCCTTCTGACCCATTTACCCATGATGGTGTAATAAAAAAGATATGTTGCGTTGGTACTCGATTGAGTAAGGCACCAGGTACCCGTCGTGGCCCTACGATTTGGGTCGTGACACCAACAATCCCCGCTAATGCAAAGATAAAGAATAAAAATAATTTCTGGGTAAAAAGAAGGAACATGTACTTAAATGTCAATATCTTTCTATTTGAATTGACACATAGTGAAATGAGGCAATGACTAATATCCACAAAGTGAAGTGCTCTTGAACTAAATGGACATTAGTTGAGACCACACAACACATACTATATCCTTAATCTTTATGCGAACTCAGTGATACTGAACAAGTGCTTTTATGATCATGCACACACCTCAGGTCTTATGTGTGCTCTAGAAAGACATTCCAAATATTTAATAAAAGGCGACTGCACCTTTACACTCACATAGGGTATTCCATCAAGTCTATCAACATTTAGACCACCTTAAGGCTACGAAATCACTAAGATCAAAATAGGCTCAACCTTAAAAAGCACCACACACGCCATAAGGATATGAAATGTAGTGCATATCGAAGTCTCATATGGATTCGTTTGACCACAAACGGGTATCCGCCATACTTTCTCAATCCATGGGCTTTAGCCCCATCCCCATCGACGTTTCAAGGATAACTCTCCTTGCCTAACCTTTGGTTAAAGGATCCGCCAAATTTCTCTCGGATTTTACACATTCTAAGGAAATAACACTATGTTTCAGTAATTGTTTTACCACACCATGTCTAATGAGGATATGTCATCTTTTCCCATTGTACGCACTATTCTTGGCAATTGCAGTTGTTGATTGTGAGTCAAAATATAAAGAAAATGGTGAAGTTTGTCTTCCCTACAAAGGTACTGCCAATAAGTTTCTCAGCCACTCAACTTCTTGCCCTACTAACTCAAGAGCAATAAATTCAGATTTCATGGTTGAACGTGCTATAGAAGACTGCTTCAGCTCACTGAGGACATGACACTTGATAGGAGGGTGTGAAGGTCGAGGATTAAGGTATAGGGTTAGTAGGTAGTCTATAGTGCTCAATGATAGGCTTAGTAGCATGCATTTACCTTCATATTCTTTGGTTTTTATTATGGTATGTGGTTTTGTTCGCCTTAGGTATTGTATTTTGTGCTGCTATTATTAGATACTGTTTTTTTTCCTTCATCTTCCTTCCTTGCTCCCTTCTTCTTACCCTTCCTGAGCTGAGGGTCTATTGAAAACAGCATCTCTACCTGCATTAAGTAGGGGTAAGGTCTGCGTACAGACTACCCTCCCCAGACCCTACAAGTTGGGAACAAACTGGGTTTGTTGTTGTTGTTGTAAACGAAATAGCACATGTGCTGATACCCAATTTTTTCCTATATTATTTTCAAAAATGCATATCTATCTTCAAAATAGTACATGGGCATCAACCAATATTTCTTCCATAATTTCTGCATTTTTCTAAGGACTTTTATTAATTTATCCTAGTATTTTTATTATATAAATAATTACTAATTGCATCACAAATGACTTTATAGCAATTTTATGACTTAACTTTATAATTTATAGTTATACTAAGCTTTAATTATTTCATGAATAGCCACATTTACCTTTTTTGGGTTATAATTGCAATAACTTTGCAATAATAGCCCATGCATGCATTATTACATTATTTCACCAGAAAATAGCTTTTTATACTTTCTAAATATTGAGATAATTGTTTTAAAACATTTTTATGCATGAAAATCATTTTTTATAGTCTGGTAATTATTTTTACAAATGATTTTACTAATTAATTGGGTATTTAACAAATATCCCTTTTAAATATCATTTTAACCCAATTATACCAGCCCAGATATCCTAAAACTTAGCCCAATCCGCCCCAGGCCCAATTCTGTATCTACCCGACCCAAACTGTTCTTTAATCGTGACCGTTAATCTCTGAGATCAACGGTCAACATTAATCCCTTCCTTTTTAACCTAAAGACTAACCCTAACCCCCTCATTCCCTTTCCCCCTGTCGTCTTCGGTTTGCCTAAACCTCCATTCTCTCTCAATGACACCCCTAAAACCTAGCCGTCGTCACCTGCAAAACTCCCCGTCTATGGGGTTTCTCTGTATTTTGGCCCTTGCCGGCCTTCTACATCTTCTGGTTGTTCGACTTCGTTGATTTATGAGAGAATCTCAAAGAGATTCAATCTGGTTTTGCTCAAAACCTTTTCACAGGCTTGTCTATGGCCATTTTTGTTTGTGAGTGCTATTTTCTTCCTATTTATGGTTCGCATCTAGGGTTTTAAACTGAGTTCCGTGCACCTCTGTCATTTTCAAAAACCCTAGTCTTATGACTACTTGGGTCTGTTTAGATCCTTGTAGATCCGAAACGTTCTGAGTATTATTTGGTATTTTTCTATGAAAACTTTCTATTTGTCTTATCATTATTAGATTTTAGTGATTTCTAAGAACTAGGGTTCGTCCTAAGTTTCCTTCATACGATTTTCAAACTTTCAAGTGTTGAATCTGACTATTCTTTACTGGTTTGATTAATGTTTGGGTATATGCTTAAACCCTAGGTCTTTCTGTTTCCGGCACTAGTTACTTCAGTGCTTTTTCCCCCCTTATGTGTTTATTTCTGTCAATCGAATATGTTGACTGATTTTATTTAGGGTTCGAATGATATTTTCCTGTTAAAATCAGTATTTTCTGTGATTTTACCTATTTACTTATTTGTGACTTTAATTAGTAATATTTGCCTTATTTTAACTATCAGTCCGATTTAGGGATTTGATTGACTCCTATATGGTATGAGATTGATTCCTTGCCTCATTTGAGCCCTAGTTTTGTACCGTTAATTGACTCTCCCTATTCTAAGGGATCTCTTCCACATTCTTCTATATGAATTGACTCCCTAATTGGCTGATTGATTTATTTGATTACCCTTATTTTACGAATTGTGATTCCCTCTTTACCTTATTTGTTTTACCTCCCTAAGTGCTACATATACACTCATTCTAATTCTTCTGAAGACACGAACACAGTATAGAAACACACACACACACACTTTGCTCTCATCTTTCTACTACTTGTGTTTACTACATTGTCTAGCCGGCTGAAAGCCAAGGCTAGACCACTGAGTTCTGCATACCTTTCATCTTCTGTTTTCTAACCTTAACTGGTATGTCTCTATTCCTAACGTCATTCACTATACTATGAAGCTTAAACCTATGTGATTTCTTGTTTGTTGCTTCACTCTGCTGAATCCATGTCTTTTCTGTATTTCAATTAGCATGACTATTTCTATCTTTCCTGTGACTTCAATTAGTATGGTTACTTCTGTAATTGAACTTATGTCTTCCCTATCTATTGATCTCAGTCAACATGATTAATTCTGTGTTTAGGTCTTACTGCTTTTAGTTCTACGTCTTTCATGTCTATTGTTTTAAGTTAGCATGATTACTCATGTTGCTATGTCATATCCAGTGCTGTGTAATCTAGTTATTAAACTTATGTGCTTCCTTATTTTGGATATTGATCAACATGTCTATCCCTGTTGAGTGTTATGAAATCTGGTTGTTACCAGATGCCAACCTGCTTTGTGTTAACTAGCATGCTTTATTCCTGATCAGTTTCATGTGTTTCTGATTAAGGATTTCTATGTTCCTAACCCCTGCTACCCCTTATCTGTGTAGTTGTCTTTTCCATGCACATTGTATGCCCACCTAGTGTTAATTCATGAACTAAGCTAAATCCGGCAATGTGAAGCTTTTCTTTGAAATGGTTGTGATCTTGTTTTGTCCTTTGTTTGATTGCTGAAAATCTTTGTTTGAACTTAGAGTGCTGCAATGACTCTGTTCATTCCTATTTTACTTCTAAAACTATTTTTTTATAACTATTCCTTGTTTTCATAAACTATTTCTAACTTCTACCCTTAGAATACCTAGGGTCCTGCCCCTTCAGTGTGAGAACTGCTTAGGAGTCCATGAGACTCCTCTGAACTCTGACGCACTGGGGTTGGACTTTCCAGATTTGTTCATTAAAACTATCTTCTTTAAAGGGTTCTTGGTGTGAGCATTTTCCGGGGTCCCTGAGGCCCTTGGGAACTTTGACACACCAGGATACCATTTCAGATACTATGAGATGTTGGCACTTCAGACTTGGTTGAAGGCCTGGTTTTCCAGGTTTACTTTTGGGCCTATCCAGGCTCCCTATAGTATAGTAATTCATTTATCTTTGGTATGTAATAATAATTCTTGTAAAAATAGATATTGGGTATATTAGTAAAATGGGAGGGATTTATATATATATATATATGTGTGTGTGTGTGTGTGTGTGTGTGTGTGTGTGTATTGTGGGGAATCAGGTAGAAATCATGCTCCTAGGATTGTTCTGATGCATTAGAAACCATGCTTATAGGATTGTTATGTGCATTAGAAAACATGTTTATAGGCTCATCATACTATTTGTTCTAAACTTCCATTTCTAAAATTCTGCATACTCACATGTGCGTTAGAAATCCTGTTTCTAGGTTGTTTAACAATTCTGCCTTAATGACCATGTTCACAAACCTTTCTATGTGCATTAGAGATCATATTTCTAGGACTTTTATTGCACTCGCCTAGATTTCATGCCTATAGTTGAATCGTATAAAATCAGTTTCATCGTCAGGACCATAAGGAATAAGCATAAAAGCAGTCCCAACACCTAGATATCATGCTTATAGAGATAAACATGTAAAACCTGTGTTGTCATGTATGTGATTATTTTTCAGCACCTAGTCAGCATGCCTATAGGGTCTAAACGAATAAAACCCTCCTGCTTAAAATCGATCATTGGTTTATTATGGTTTTGACTAACGATTAGATACCATGTTTATAGGATACTGTCGATCCACACCTAAGCAAGCCTATAGGACAACTAAAATCTTGAAGTTATAAAACTGTGTTTTGTTTGACTGTTTGTGAACTACCCAGATTCAGGAAGTGATAAAATCAGTAGGCAAACTGATTAGGTATCCAGTGCCTCTCTTTAATAAAACGTTGCATATTATGCTTTGTGCTCACTCAGATATCTTGCTATAGGACTTTAAAGTGTTTTAAACTTGTTGCTTGAGACGTGCCATTGCTTGTTTATCTGTGGAGGTAAATGTGAGCCCTTAGCTGCTCCCGTTATATGACAGTTCCTATCTGTTTTGCTTGATGCTTAAATTTATCCTTTTACGAACCCTAGGTGAGTTTAGAACTACCTTAACTAGAGGTCCTAAGCACCTCCAGGACCATAGGTAAGGGACGGGTAATGCACGCATAAAGTACACATTTAACTAGAATCACTTATATAACCATTAAGGGGAGGGTAATTGGGTAGTGAAAGATATGATGATCTGGCGCTAATGCTACATGTAACACCTCTATTTGAGAAAATCTTACCGAATATTGCACAGAAGTGATCCTATAGGCTAATAAACTTAGGACTCTTTTATTCCCATTTGTAATGATCCCTATGTGTTAAAATTGCTTTATTTCCTTAATGACTAATTCACAAAATGAGTTTGGCCGGGACCCACGTTGTGGACCTCGAGGGGTGCCTAACACATTTTCCTCAAAGTAATTTTGTTCCCTTACCCAATCTCTGGTAATGTAAATCGATTTATGAGTTATTTGCATTAGGTTCCCTAGCGCACCTTAAATCCGTTAGGTGGCGACTCTTCAATTTCTATACCCCATCCCAAAAGGGAATGAGTTGTCCCAAAATGTTGAAACCCGGACTCCGCGAGGAAAAAAGGGGCGCGACAGCATGGCAACTTTGCTGGGGATTTTAGGCTTTTACCATGACAAATTTGCTTCGTGAATTAGTCTAAGCATGCTTTATTCTG
Organism: Nicotiana undulata; assembly: GCA_005239495.1. Taxonomy (NCBI): domain Eukaryota; kingdom Viridiplantae; phylum Streptophyta; class Magnoliopsida; order Solanales; family Solanaceae; genus Nicotiana; species Nicotiana undulata. Next base: position 93,765 of record ML271494.1, on the reverse strand, counting down.
TTGATACATATGCACCCTTTCCCTTTCTCTTTATGTGAACTTAATTGTTTATTATCAAGTATTTATTTCTCTACTACGAAACTGACTTGTGTCTTTGTTTTTCTTCTTAACGTCTTTCAATTATTAAATACCGCATTTATTATTTTTCTTCTAACGTGCAAATATGTGACAACATGTTATTTATTGCTGCATTAATCATGCTCAACATCATATTCGACTCGTGCGTAATCAATCCTTGAGAAACACTTGATTAGTGATTGCGCTCTTCCTATATATCACCCTTTAAATTTGGAAAGGCTTATTTGCGATAAAACTAGTCGATCAACGGTGAAATCGACGGTTCCGTGCCTTTCCCCCTCAAGTTGTGCACTTTAGGGTACCAATCTAGACCCCCATAGCAACCTTACCCTAATTATAACTGTTCATGCATCATTGCCAAACCTAGCCGGGTTAATATGTTGTCCGCATGATAACCCTTTAAGACAAGCCTTATCCAAAAGTCCACCGGGTTTCCACAATCCCAACGGGCGCAACCATGTATTGTGCATTAATTTTGGAGAACAAAATGCCAATATGCTAATCATGGATGTATAAATAGTCGAATCAGTAGGGGGAAAGGGGCCTAACCTTTGTTTTGCAGAAAATGAGGCACGAGGTCCCCAGATTCGGCATGGTCCGCAACATACCACCGCTGCTACTGGATTGGTGGGGATATCTCTCCTCGAGTGACAAAAAACATGTGAAGAAAGTCCTAGGAAATTTTCCATCCCTGTTAGACATTCAGCCCAACGACATGCTGATTGAAGCTGCAACCCTGTTCTGGGATAGTGAAAGGTCTGTGTTCCGCTTTGGGAACATAGAAATGACCCCGATCCTAGAAGAAATAGGGGGATTTTCTAGGCTACCTTTGGACAACCCTGGTCTATTGGTGCCGAAAAATCGCACTGGTAAAGGGTTTCTAAAGATGATGGGTCTGAAGAAGAACATTGACGTGGAGTGTTTAACTCTTATATACCATTTGACTACTTATATAAAATATACGGTCACCACAAGTCCTATCGTATGTTCCATGATGATTTGTCTATCACTTCACTGGGTCACATTCACCGCAGAGTTTTCGTGTTCGTTGTTTGCTTCTTGGGTATGATAGTGTTCCCAATGAAAGGAGACAGAATTCACACCGGACTGGCTATGGTAGCCAAAAGTCTAATGGAAGGAATCGAGGGACAAACATACACCATAGTCCCTATGATTATAGCTTACATTTACCGGGCTTTGGACCGCTGCCAAAAGGGTTTCAAACATTTCGAAGGATGCAATATGTTGTTGTAATTGTGGTTATTGGAGAATCTCCAAAAGGGTCAATATCGTTAGGAGTTTCCACGAAGGGCGTGGAATGATCATATTTCCTTCCATCACCCTAAGAAGATGACTTATATCTCGGACAGGTTTGCTCAACCGGAAAGTGCTAAGGAAGGGGTGGAGTTCTTCGACAATTTGATCTAAGATCAGATTCAGTGGATGTTTGAATGGTTCCCTACTGACGAGTTCATCATCAGGTCTAGGGACGCTCCTCACTTAGTGTTGATAGGGTTAAGGGGAATATACCCCTATGTTCCCATCAGGGTTATGAGACAAGCATACAGGAAGCAGATTGTACCGCGGGTTATGAAGATGAGTCATTTTCGAGTAGATTTTCAGGATGAAGACATCCCTTACAGGTGCCAAGCTCAGCATATGTGGCACCGTAAGATCATTGTGTAGAAGGACACCATTGATCCAGATAGGTATCATGTAGGGTATGCACCCTTCTACCCAGCATGGTTGGAGGATAGCCTAGCTGGGATAATGGAGCCAGGAATTGGGAGAGGAAACAGGGTCATAGATGAAGATCCTGAGACCCAAGTCAAATACAACAAATTGCGCAAGAGGATTCATGACTCCGAGGCCGAACATCAGGATATACACAAGACAAACATGAGACTGATAAATGAATGGAGGGAGATGGCTATCACCTCATAGGAAAGGTTAGAATATCTGGAGCAGGGTTTGATGGAGCTGGAGGGAAAGATAAGAAAGAGGATCGGCGACTGCCAGAATGCTGAAGGAAGCGAGGGAGGACATCTAGCAAGAGTCTACCTGCTGTTGGGCCTGCGCGAACTAGGGAATCTGGTCGATGGAGTTAGAAAGATCAAGCATGGGGAAGGTCATTCTGGGACCAAAAAGATTAGATTTATTTGCTTTTCGAAAATGTAATAAGGCCAAATGCCAATAGTGACTTATCTTTTATTATCTTAGTATCATTTTGGGATTCGTCTGTTTTTATATTAATGAAATGAGGCATTTATTGGCCCAAATCAACTTGTCGCTAGGCCTACCTCGGGCACAACGAGGCTCCCAAATTAGGACGCGAATTAACATTTCCGCAATACGTGTTTAAATACTACAAATACTCTTTTCAGAACTCTTACTGACTTGGCTACCTTTTTGTTTTTTCTTTCTTTCTTTTTGATTATTCTCATTCCCCAAAGGTTGGTTCGCGCATACTGGCATCATAATCTTATCACACAAGATCCAAGGGCCCACCACCTTCTCCTCCTCCTAGTCCACCAAAAGGCAAAGAAAAAGCAAAGATGGATGATCTGAACGACACCAGAAAAGACAACAATACACATGTTGAACATGCGAAAGCTTCTGATGGTCGGGGTACTCAGGCCCCAAATTATGTGGTTTCACGGCTTGAACAGAGAATACTAGAAATACATGGTGAGCTCGAGCAGGTCCAGAGCTTAGCAAACCTATCCCTCACACTCAATATCCCAGACGTCAACCATTCAAACACCCAGAACCCCTCACCACCTCAAAACACACCTAACAAGCGCCCAAAAAATCCTTCGGCACCTCACCATTATACGACCCCACCACAGAACCAAATTATCCCTCCACAATATCAGTAAAACACCTACCATACTCCACAAAATACCCCACAAATCATTCCCGAACCCCAGAACTCCACCAATGATCACCATTATACCTAAACTCCCGGTCACCAAAACAACCCTATATACGTGGAGACCCTATCTCACTCCACTCAACCCATATCCTATATACCAAAATCCACTGAGAAGGAGATGCTCATTAAGAACCTGGCTGAAGAGATCAAGAAGTTGACAAGTCGGGTTCAGGGCGTCGAAGGAGGCAAAGGGATAGAAGGTCTGAACTACGAAGACCTATGCATACAGCCAGATGTAGAACTACCGAAGGGTTACAAACCTCCCAAGTTCTAAATGTTTGACGGAACAGGTGATTCCAGGGTTCATCCAAGGACTTACTGTGACAAGCTTGTAGGGGTCGGAAAGGATGAAAGGAATCGAATGAAGCTTTTCATGAGGAGTCTTACAGGAGATGCTTTGTCCTGGTACATAAACCAGGATCCTAAGAAGTGGGCCAACTGTCGCGCCCCTTTTTTTCCAACCCCTTTCGGATCGGTCAAAGGATTTTTGACATTATTGGGATAACTCGTTTCCTTTTGGGAAAGGGGTATGCAGGATTGGAAGAGTCGCCACCTAATGAGTTAAGGTGCGTTAGGTCACCTATTTGGGGTTATTTACTAACAAAGACTAGATAACCAGAGACAGGGTAAGGGCTTGAAATTATTCTAAGGGGAAGGTGTTAGGCACCTCTCAGAATCCACAACTGTCGTTCCCGGCCAAACAACATTGTGAATTTGAACAAGTAACAAGTAGGCAATTAATGTTAAAGCAAGTAAAAGGTTTTCAAAGATTCACAGTCTAAGCACACATGTGTTACTAGAGTTTTGAAAATATTTAATATCTAAGTAGGGTGTTTTAAAGAGTTATAATCTAAACATACATATAATGGATAAGGGGATGTCCTAGGTTGTTTGTCATATGGATCACATCAGTACAATACCACGTATATCACTCCTCAAATAGGGGAAACATGTGGTATTAGCGCACCGGTCATCATACCCATATCTACCCTTCCCACCCCGTAAAGGTTATTAAAACGAGTATCGGTCAGCGACCTCTATTGCGTGCTGTTACCCGTCCCTTCCTAATAGTCCTGGAGGAGTTTAGGAATTCTACCTATAAGGGAGGTTCTAGGCAGACCCTCAGGTTTAAAGGGAAAATGCTAAGGCGACAGACAAAAAAAGCATATAGAACTGCAGTTAATGGGAGCACAGAAAGCAGATAAAAGGCTCAAGTTTACCTCCACAAGTACTGCAAATAGGCAGCACGACTCATACACACTTGGGGGCAGTATTCCTAAGACATGGTGTCTAGATGAGTTCAGAATATAAACAGATATGCAGACTTGGTTTTCTTATAACTCGGAAAGGCCCTAATCAATTTGCCTACTGATTTTAATTCTATTGGGGATTAAACATCATATGCAAAGAGGCAGATTTCCAGTTTTATACAAGTTAGTCACCTAAGGCTTGCCTAGGTGTGAGACAGTATACTAGTTACCATAATTACCTAGAGAAGAGTTGTTTGACATTATATTACCTAAACATGTTGTTCTAGGTATTCAGAACTCAGAATTAATACCAGTTGCTTGTGAAACACTAAGTGCGATAGTTTTTTTTGCTTTTCATGCATCAGTCGTTAAACTAGGCGTATTTAAACGAGTATGAATGCAACCCTAAAACATGGTATCTAATGCACAGAGATACAGAGTGATGTAGAATCAGAAGCTTAAACAGGATCTCTAAATGCACAGATATTGTAGTGTTTAAACATGATTTCAGGAGATGTAAAAAAAATGACAAGCTTATTAGTGTTGTTTATCTTAAAACAGGATCTCTAAGTGTACATGGCAGCGTAGAACATGATTGTAGAAATACCATTTATTAGCAGGATTTTCCAAGTGATATGATAGTAGAATGAACATGCTGAAACAGTGGATATGGACCTAAGAGGCATGATTTCTAATACATGATCTTGAACATATGATCCCTAGGCATTGATTTCTATTGCGCAGATAGGGAATAAAGCCTATTAACATGGTTTCTACTCTTTAATATCTAGAGCATGCATAGTTACCCCTTTCCCTTTTCACTATCATCCCCAAGAGTTATTTACAATAATTATTACAGGCCATTTTGCATAAATTACATAACTGAAATAAGAAAAGAAGAAGTTACACTATAGGGAGCCTACTGATAGGCCCAAAGTCTCCAAAATTTTCTCAATGCCATTGGTGTTCATAGCCTTTCATATAATCCATGTGTGTCAGAGTTCCCTTAGGATCTCAAGGGATCCCGGACAGTGCTCACACCCAGATTTTCATAACCATATTGAGTAAGTACAGTGTGGAAGGGCCAGCTCTAAATCAGAGTTCAGAGGGATCTCATAGGGATCCCAAAGCAGTCACACATTAGAGGGGCAGAACCTAGACTTCTAAGAATATAGTGAGAGTTCTTGACATAGTTTTGAAAAGGTTGAGTTGGAAAACAGTTTCTAAAAATTGTTTCTTTGAAATAAGTTTGCAGAACAGTAAGAGAGTTGCTGAGAGAAAAACAGTTTTGAAAGGAAAGAGAAGAGAGCAATCCGAATAACCAATTAGTACAAAACAACACACATAATATAGAAAAACATCTAACAATCACAAACATGGACAAGGGGTTGGGGACAAAGAGATAACACATGAATAGGTAAACATAGGAAGACATGCACACAAGTTATAGTCAGAGAAATCCTTAAGGTATTACAGACTTGTACAGAACCTAAGTAACCACAGAAATGGTTTTGTCACAAGGGTGTTCATGCAAGGAACTTAACAGAATCAGATTGAGGGGTGCTAAAGGAAGTAACATGCTGAATCTAAGGAAAAGGGTACAAGAATCATACTAACTAAGGCATAAAGTAGACATGTTAATTACAAGGCAAACAACATAACCACAAAATATATAAAAAAACACAGTAGGAATAAGATGAATTGCAATACAGAAAGAAACATGTTGTTTTGAGTCTTTAAACTAAACTGAAGACATACCAGTTAAGAGAGAAATAACCACAGAGTGAAGAGCAATAGAGTATACAATACTCAGTCTTGGCTTGCAGCCGACTGAGAGTAGTAAATAACCAATAAGAAGAGCAAGAGATAGTATGAGTGAGTGTGTGTAAGAGAGTTCAGAACAGTATTTTTTCGTGTATGTGCTAATGAAAGAATAGAAGTACTTATAGTTTGAGAACAGGTAGCAAATAAGGCAAGAATCATAATTCAGCAGTAATTATGGGACTTATGTACTAATAAGAATCAAATCAGTAAGGGCTTCCTTTAATTAGAGAGTTAACATTCAAAGGGTAATAAGCAGGTTTAAGAATAAGGAAAGAAATCATGAAAGCTGATTATAACACATAAGGAAAGTAGCCTAGGTATAGTATAGGTATATCACACGTAAGTAAGGCTAAGTTCAGCATTCTACTTAAGGAAAATATGTATACTAATTTGACATCAAAGTCATTCATAAAAATAAGGCAAATAATAACTTAAACTTCGAAAATCAGTGAGGAAACCCTCGATTGAGGTCATAGTTATAGGAAGTCAGAATCAATCAAAGGAGAATCTCACACATGAGCGGGATAATTATGCTACAGGCAATGAGAAATAGGAAATCATCATCCTAGTTAGGGAAAATGCTTGAGAATCAGTGGAGAATATCATGCAAGATAAATGAAGTATTTAATCATAGAAATTCATGGATTCACAAATAGAAAAGATAGGACTGATTTATCACAGCATTATGAGAATAAGCATGCAATAGACAAGAATCAGAACCATAAGAAGACTAGTATCACATAAGTGTTAGGGTTTCATATGGAACACAATCTGGATCACAGCATAGACATGATATAGTCAGAAGTAATCGAACCCAGAGACCCTAACAAGCAAACATAAAGTAAAATCACAAAATCATAGAATGCTCATGAGAAAACATACAGATTAATTGAACATAGTACCCAAGACAAACTCAGAACCCTAAAAGTTGGGGTTTTTAACAGAATAACTCAGGTAAAGGAGAAGATCTAAACAAATATTTAAAACATAATGAGAATCATAGATTAGTACTAAAATCAGAAGAGAAAGCGTTTTGAAAAAAGGGGTTCAAGAACCCTAGTTTTGAAGATGAAGAAATCATTCATGAAACTGGAAGATCATTGAGGAAAATATGTAAAACCTCAAAATACACATAGATATGTTACAGATATAGAAAGGTCGAAAGGTTTTAAAGTTAGGGTTTGCAGAGAAAACCCAAAGAGGAAGAAAAAAACTCGAAGTCTTACCGGTTTTAACCGGAGGGTGTAAAGATCTTACTCGGACGGCCATGGGTGGCTGGAAAAAATGGAATGAGATCATGGAGGTGAGTTGAACCGCCTCTGGTTCACTTGAGAGCCTCAAACGATGACACACGTGCAGATGGGGAAGCCATAAGGCTGGTGGGAGGTGAGACCTCCATGGTTTCCGGCAAGGAGGTGGCCCCTGCGTCACATGTATGATTCGCGAGCGGGGTAAATCTATTATTTATATTTGACCGTGTCGCATGTACGATTCACGAGCGGGGTAATAGATGCATCTATGGTTTGAGTCGTTCGACCCTTCAGCAGTGCACATTTTATTATTGTTGGTTTGGGGTGTTCGACCCTCGGCATTTCCTGCGCATGATATTTGTTGAATACCATCTGTGATTTGAGCTGTTAAATTGCCTTAAGATGTAAATTGCTAATTGAAATGACGGAAACTGGGATTTATAAATTTATGGAAGAAGTTGTCCTTTCCTGTTGTTATTTGTTATTTGATTTTAATATCCATGTTTGACATCACACTTGATTATATTAATTTGACCTCTGGTAAGTGTGAAAGTCGACCTCTCGTCACTACCTTCGAGGTTAGGCGGGATACTTACTCGGTACACGTTGTTTTCGTACTCATACTACACTTGTTGTGCATTTTGTTGCACATGTAAATGTATATCTAGTGGCCCCGCTTGGCGCCGTGGCATGGATGATATGGGGACTTAGGTGAGCTGCACCTCTCGAGACGATCTGCATCCAGTAGAGTCTCCTTCAGAGTATTGTACTTTCTTTTCTGTCCAATTTGTATTTCGAACAGTTATAGTATTACATTATTTCCAAGAAATTTTCTCATGCACTTGTGACACCGGGTTCTGGGATGACTTTGGGATGTATTTTTTAATTGAATTATCAAAGCATCATTGTTTATTCAATGAATTTTTATTGATTGTTATAAAATGAAACGAAGGTTAACGAATTGAAAATACTAAAATAAAGATTTTATTAACTATTGAGTGTTGGCTTGCCCGACAAGTGGTGTATGGCGCCATCACGACCTTAATGGATTTTGGGTCGTGACAACGTGGTATCATAGCACTAGGTTCCCTTAGGTCTCACGAGTCATGAGCAAGTCTAGTAGAGTCTTGCGGATCAGTACGGAGACGTCTATACTTATCTTCGAGAGGCTACAGGGCTATTAGGAGTACTTCCCTTCTTGATTCCTCATCGTGCGGTTTGATTCCTTTGAGGCTTATGCCTATGTTTCATTTCTACTCAATCTTACGTGACGCGAAGCGCTTGCTATATATCGGGGATTTGAGGAATTGTAATGGTACTACAGATACGGTGCGTGATGTTTTCCATGCGTAGTTGGTTGGGGCTATTGTCGTTGCTCTGCGGAAGGATATTATGTTGTTTCGGCTCAGTAATTGTATTTCTGAGAGCTTTGAGGCTATGCTCAGGCTATTATGATGCTTATGATTGGTTATCGCACGGTATTGATGTGATGGTAGGATGATTTCCCATATATCGGGGAAATGAATGACTTGAAAGGAGGTCTTCTCAGAGCGCGATTCTGAGATTTCAGTATTTTATTTTCGGTGGAGGAAAGACAATTGGACTACAAATGATCAGGTTCGGGTTGATAGAGTAATGAGACTGAGTGTTTTCAAGTAAGGTGGAATCTTCATCAGTGATGTGGTATCGTCGTCTTTGATCGAATAGAATATATTAAGTTCGTCGGTGCTATGGTTTCTTCGGTTGCATTGAATTAGAGTATTGTGAAGTATTATTGAAGGAGCGGCTGTCATAGATCGTGGTGTGCGGTGGTTCAGGATTGAATAGGTATTTCTTATGTAGGCGGCTCGAGAAAGATGATCTTGGGGGGGGGGGGTAAAGTTGTGGTGATCTGCTGGTTTAAGTGCTACAGAGAATGATATTGAATTGAAGCAACAACTGGGCAGCATACGATGAAGGAAGATATGTGAGAAGTGTTAGGCGGTTGTTCCATTTCTAGAAGACCAGGTGCAAGAAGCGGAGGTCGAACAAATTGCTTAAAGGAGTGAGTTTGACCAAAGTGGGAGAGTGGAAGCGTAGCATATGAGTTCTGTGGTAAGATAGCTGCCCATCTTGAGGAGAAGCTTGGAGTAATTCGAGAATTTTAGTGGACAGTGATTGGGTCCACGGGCTTAAATTGAAATATTGGTTATCACGACGGGAGATTTGATGCAACAGAAAAGGGGGGTTGTTTGACTTGAAGAAGGATGCAATAAAGTGGTGAATTGGAAGATATTGTCACGTATTTAGTTGATGTCCATAAGGAGTGAACGGGTTGGTGCAGTTGGTGAATGAGAACGGGCTTAGGATAGGGTATCAAGGTCGGAGTGATTGTTCCCCGTGCAGCAACGTTGGGGATGTCGGCATGTAATTTCCACAGGTGGGTTATCTCTTATGAAAAAGTTAGCGGTTGTGTGGTTGGCAAAGTCTCTGCGAGGAATTTTATTTACTATTCGGTAAGAGGCCGAATATGTGAATGATACTAGAGATTTAGAGTGTTCATGAAATGCTAACAGAAGAATTTAGAGGAATTTGAAGGGTCTTGGAGTTGATTATACTCGGGACCAAGTCGGAGTGGGTGGCTCTTAATAACGGTCCTAGAGAATTCAAAGGTTAAAATATGGTGCTTAAGAATTTCAAGCCCGTGATATGGTTAAGAATTTAGCTTTTGCAGCAAATCGTGATAGGAGGCTCGGAGTGTTCCATGTTTTCCTCGGCTGAATATGTACATCACAGCACGAACATGACTGAATATGTAAGGAGATACACATAAGAGAACTATCAAACAAGCTCGACATGCACCACTCCATATCATTATTAGACTACGAATTAATTTCACAAAGGGAGAATCGAAGCATATGCATAAATCACAAGGATCTCATCCTAATATAACTCCATCGCGACCCGTAGCCCAATTCAAACATATTGAATCACATAATGACGCGAGGATCCCATCCTCAGCTCTGAATCGCAAGTAGAATGCACATCATACCAACCGAAACCTTCTACTAGTTCAATTCCGCTAACAAAATCACAACACATACTGAACTCCCACCCTGGTAATCATCTAAATCACAAATCATAAACAATCATTCAAAAATCGCATCAAAACCTATTGTACTAGGTAACAGAAAGTCACTTCTAGTCTCATAACTCTCAATAATTAATAAAAGCAAAACGATAGACACATGCTACCACTATAGAATCACACAGTAGGGTAAACACATAAACAAAGTAACAAAATCACGAAACTCACCCATATATTAAGTAAAATAAAAAGAATCACCCTTATAAGCAAAACCAGAACCAAAATACGATTGATGCTCCTCTATAACAAGTCGAAACCATATTTTGTACCAAACCTCTACCATGTCGTACTCTGCCTCCAAAATAAGGACCAATAGATCCCTCTAGCCTACGAGTCCTCTTAGCCTCCTTGCCCTCTCTCTCTCCTGAACATGCATGCCCTCTAGTCGGGGGCGATCCCTACTACCTGCTGAAATAAAATAACTAACTCCAACTCCCAAGCCATGATGAACAGGATATCATGACTAAGCCCA